>WTSP01014570.1:60887-87373 GCA_025331215.1 Actenoides lindsayi | reverse complement strand
CCCCCAAATTTATTCTGCAACTCCTTCACCTCCCAGCACGCTTCTCTGGCAAAGTAGAAAAGGAGCTGTGGTAGTCCTTTGATTAAGCTATTTGCTCCTTCTCTAGTTATGATTCCTATTATACAATCCAATTCATCATATGCATAGGTAAAACCAGTGCCTAATGCAACAAGTTGCATGCCGTGACTATGCTTTTTGGTGATATTTTAATACAAATGTTTTATAAGGTGAAAAAGAAACATTCCTAAGCAAGTTTAAACAACTGAATGTGACAAGAAAAGGGTACACTATATACAGTTCTCTTTTGCAGAAGAAATTCTGTAAGCATTAAAAAATCTGCTGTCTTCTGTGTGAGTATGCTGAAATTATGAAGTTACTGTCTGTAACAGTGGCCAGTAACTGATCACATGAAAATGAAAAAAAATTTGTGATTGTGCAGTGAATGTCTAGTTTGACTGGGGACAGGTCGTTCATTCTGTCTGTCAGTTATAGAGCTAGCTCTGGACAACAAGGGATTTATGTCTTTTGCTTGTTAAATGCCTATAACTGATGTCATCATTATTCATAGAAATGTCTAGACTTCTTTTAATTGTAATCATCTCCTAGTTTCTCTATATGGTTGTATTATAATTTATTTCACAGCAAGTGAATTTATTTGCTTGAATGACCCTGTGAGCATGTAATACTTGTAGGCAGGCTCTCACAGTATAGTTTTGCTCTTTTGTAAACTCAAGAATTAGTCTGTGACTAAACTATGCAGCCATAAAATGAAGGGGAAGGGCTCTATTGAAATGCATTTTTGGGTGTCTTCAATATAGAAGTTGCTCGAAGACAATACTGCCTTCCATGTAACTCAGGAGAAGAGAGGATGGGGGAAGATAGGCCTATAACCTTACTTTAAAACTAAGTAATTCTAGAAAAAAGGCAAAATATTGTCGGTTACAGAAACCTAGCTAAAATGGATAAAACCCTACATATGTAGTGCTCTTTATAAAGAGGGAGCAAAGCTTACATATGGCACTTATTTAGGCTTAACATGACAACAGAAGAGAGAAGGGAAATTCAGAGAAATAAAGCTCAATTGTGGTGATACTTGTAAAGAAATGTAGCTTAGATGGAGAAAACTGAAATTAGCTAGGATATGCATGATTCTGGGTGAAATATAATTTGAAAGAAGTTATTTGGTTATGCCTGGAAGGCTTCTTTGTAGCTGGCATAATGTAGGTGGTGATAGCCTTGTCTTCTAAGTACACTCCAGAACTAGTGACATCTGAACAAAGGTGACAGTGATCATGGGCCTGAAAAATTCTCTTGTGGAGGCCAGAAAAAAATTTGACATAGCACCTTACTAAGGTAAACAAGAGGGGCCATTATATCATTTAAACAAGAAAAAACCTGGATGTAACTGATATGTCTGTTAAAATCAAAACTTGAGGACATAGGAGGAGGAAAGTGACCTCTTATCTGCCTGCCCTAATGGGGATTGCATTGGTGGGACCTTGTCTCATCCAGTATTGAGGTTTCTTTGATTCATTGTGCTTTTCTAGTATTTCTACTGCCTGTAGTACCATGCAGTTTCCACTGAAAGGAAACCCCATTGTAAAGACTGTGAAGGTATTTATAATGTTACAGCTTGTCACCCTGTTTGTTTGATACAGTAATACAAAATAATGATTGATAGAGCGAGAGAATTACATTTCTTTATGAAATTCAGTTTCTTTTTACATTTTGTTCTTGTAGTTATGTGTTGTAGTAATGTCCCATGGTCTGTGTTTTCCCCATCTTTGAAAATGTTTATGACATTAAATAGAGAAAAATCTTTCCAAATATATCTATGAAAATCTATTTTCTTTCTTCTTTTTCTCTGTTGCTGTGAAAACATGGACCTATTCCATAGAGAGTGTGTTCCTTTGTGTGCATATGTATGTATGTGTATGTATAGAAATATTTATAAATACAAATATAAACAATATGTATATTCATCCTAAGCTATCTTATTGTTTTTCAGAGTAATCTCGTTATTCTTAGTGGTTATTTTTGGGAACTCCTGGAGGGAGAGATAAGATTCCAGAAGACTGGAGAACTTGCTTTATTGAAACTAGAACTCACCAGCTCTTACTTTATTTAGACAACTCAGACTAACTTGATGTCCTTAAGCAAAGAAACTCTAGAACAAATAAAACTATTTGTAGGAGCCTAGAATATAAAAATGCTATTAAGTAGTAGGCCACATAGTTTGATCAAGAATAAATCCTGTTTAACCAACTGTATTTTCTCTGTTGGTAGCATGACAGGTCTTAGTACTGGAGAAATCAATGATTGTCTTGTAGTTTGATTTAAATAGGACTCTTGGCACCACGTCACACCAGGAGGATCAGCAATATAATCCAGATGAAAAAGTTGTGCAAAGAATGTAGAAGTTTTGAGAAAGCTGTACCCCAGAAGTCATCATAAGTTGTTCACCGTTGCCCAGCAATGTATCACGTGGGGTTTTATTGAAGTTTGTTCTGCAGCTGGGTAGTGTTTCATTAATGATTTGAGTGATGTAATGTGGTATATCCTTATTAAATTTGCAAGTAACGATCAAGCGGAGAAGAATGGAAAGTATGCTGGGAAACAGGATTAGAATGAAGGATATTCCTAGCAAATTGGAGATACATCTTAGCTGAACTGATTTCATTTCTCTTCCAGACAAGTACAAAGTCCTAGCAATAAATAGTTGTGGTTAACAGCAGGAATAGGAAAAAAATGACTCTGTGGTTAACAGGTCTGCAGAGAGGCTTGATAGTTCCTCATGAACTGAGTACAAGCCACTTGTTAATTTGTTTTGTAGAAGCGTGACGTTGTTGGCAATGAAATTTGTACTGATATTTATAAGGAATGTGTGCAAGGCACTTGAAACAAATCTTTTGTTCATGCTTTGTCCTTTTTGAGGCACCTCAGTCAAGGAAGATGTAGGTTAATTAGAGAAAGTCGTAAGTACAACAGTAATGATGCCTTTGTGGCATCTTTGGTTTGGAGAAGGGGGGACTGAGAGGCAGGGTAACCTGCTTCAGGTAAATAAAAGTTTTTCAAATGGAAAGGGAGTATGTGGCTCTCCATATCCACTGTCACAGAAGCAGTAAGTAATGGGTCTGATGTAATGAAGCAAAGAGAATTTTTACCTTAAATTTTTGGAAGGGTTTCTGCCAGTAATGGTAATTTCAGATGAGCTGTGAAGTCAGTCTTTGAAGCTTTTTAAAAAGCTCTTTAGATAAAATATGTACCAGGAATAGTTTAGATAGAGGTGGTTTTGCCTTGAAGCAGGACTGAGAAAGCTGACCTGCTACCAGTCCTTTGTTTCTCTTGGAGATGCTTCCTCCTGACAGCTCTTCTAGTAGAAAATATATTATAGGGAAGTTTTGGGTGTGCGGTTTTGTTTTTAGTTTTTAGTGGTGTGTGTTTGTTTGGTTATGTGGTTTGTGTTCTGTTTGTTGGGTTTTTTTGGGGTTTTTTTTGGGTTTTTTTTTTATATTGGGCTGCTTGATGTAAAATTTGCTTGCCACAAGTTGTTTTGTAGGGCACTATGCACAGATACCTCCTGGAATATTGGAACACTGTGAGTGGAAAATTCTTGCCATCACTTTAGTTCAGCCTCTTCTTATCACTCCTTCAGATGAAATAATGGATAAGTCTCCTCAAAGACCTTCAGCTCACCCCTCTGACACAATTACTTCTCTTCTGGTTGTGACTAACATTGATGATAACTTCACACGGTTCATATTCCTGCACTGCTGCAAAAATTGACTCTCAAAAATTCTGATGTCGGTATTCTCTAGGAGAATGCGCTGAGCAGGAAGGGAAGGTATTACTGACCATGTGACTGTAAATGTCATGTATCTATGGGTTTTTTCCTTTGCCAGGAAAGGCAGCAAGGTCTTTATTTCTCAGTAACTCAACTGTATTTAAGAAAGATGTTAATTTACTCCTGTAAGTTTTTAATATTTGGGAACAATGATGAATGTTGTCTAGTGTTTATCAAAATACTAAGCACTATTAGTCAGTATTCAGTAAACAACAGTTTTAATTTGCTGAAAACTTAAATCGTTTTAGTAGTAACTGTCCATACCTATTCATTTTATACCAGTTATCCATATCTATTGCAAGTTGGAATTACCTGTACCTATAGTTTCCACAGTGCGCCTTATTAATTGAATATTAAGCCAGCGCAAATAATCTTGTGTTGGCTGCAGTTAAAGTGAGGAAGGACTTGGTTAATATCATGTCAGTGAGGTCTTTCACTTCCAGTACAATGAGCAGACAGATTTGTTGATATTAATGTTACTGTGTGCAGTTTCTCATAAAAATTGACACACATCAGTCTGGAGGGAAAAGTTGCTTTCATGGTGCTTTTGCTTAGGGATTTAGATGCATTACAATTTACTGCCTTGTTCAAGACCCAGTGTCCTCCAAAATAATACAGCATATGTCTGTGCAGCACAATGCACTGTTCTGTAGGGGTAAGTGAAGTGATTTGATTAATAGAAATTACACGGCCATGCTAGCATGATGCTTTGCCTGGGGTAATTAGTCCTACTGAGAATGACTTGAATTGTATTACTGGCTCAGAGCCATCTACATTATTTCTGAATGCCACTGCTTCAGGTGGTGCATCTGCATCCACAGAGAGTGCAAATATCTTGCTAAAACATTTTTCTTCTGTCCCTAGTGAAGTTAGCAGTAACACTGCCAGACCTTCACTGAAATTATTTGGGCTAAAATACACTATGCCTTTCTGTAGTTGCATTTAATCTCCATGTGCTTCGATTTCATGTTGTTCCTTTCGGTTGAGTCAGTTTTTTGTTGGTGTTTTGTTTGGTTTTCCTGAGGCTATATTACTGTTTTGCAAAAAGTTGTTGGGCAGAGTTTTATTCGTAGTATTCTGTGCCAAAGGAACCCTATATAATGGTAAGGTCAAGCAGACATAAAAATAATTTTAAAGCCTTAATATTTGTGTCTTTAAAACAAAGAGTCTTAAACTGTTTGGAAACTGAGAACTCATTAACTCAAAGCTTAATTTTTTCCAAAATCAGGCTTATGAAAAATTTTAAAAATGAGAATTTCTTTGCAAACATGAAGCCAGTATCACATGTGAAATACACATAGAATACACTGAACTGCTTTTCTCTGGTGAAAATGGAAAATGATGGCCTGTTCTAGTTACATTGTGATTAACTGTGTATAGTTAATAGTGCATGAAATGTCAAAGTAACTATAATATGTAATAAATAAATATATATACCAGATACTATGTTTCTCATGGATAATCTGTTCATTCTGTGATGGTCAAGTGCATTGCAAAATAATTATTCTTTATTTTTAATATGGTAATGTTGATTCAGCTTGCATTCATACAACAGAGGCAATTGAAGTTATTTAATCCATTGATAAAGGAAAAAAACCATATTTGTAGTGCTTCAATTTACTATATTTAGAAAGATTCTGGTTTTATCAGTTGATCTGTCCTTTCAAGGAAAGGAGTGCCATGAAAGCTATGTGCTAACAAAAAGTCCTCTTGGTTACTAAGAAGATCTTGTTATTTTCTTAGTGTTGTCCCTGGCTTCATGTTTCCAAAGTCACTACTTGATTTATTGTAAATTAACATAAAAGAGAGAGGTGCTGAAGCTTCTGCTGAGCTGTGTTAGTTCATTAATTATGATGTACAACCAAGTGTTTTGTGTAATGAGTGTAGAAGCTTGTACATGTGCTCTTCTATGGTTGCTATAACACCCACTTCTTTGTCTGTTTCAATTTTACATACAACAATATTGTTCTAGGCCATCTTATTTTATTTTATGCCACCTTTACCTTTTATGCAGACTTAAGGAGCTTCTGTGGATATTAAATTATTTCTTGTTGGCTTTTGAAGTAAAAAAAAAAATCTTGATAGTATGTAACAAGTTCATTAATTTGTACCATTCACTATAAGATACTGAATTAATGTCCATTTAACAAAACAACTTGCAAAACTTAATACAAATTTTCATTAGGAAGAGGCTAATAGTGTAATACCTCTTTATTGTCTTTGGGCAAGGGAGAGAGAACATACAGACTTTACCATCAATTTGCATTTTGCTGTGATTAGGATTCCTATATTGGGAACCGTATGTTAAAAAAAAATAAATCTGTAAATAATTCATATGTTTTACTTAGTCTGTGGTATGCTTTCCTTTTCCAGCCATTTTCAATAGAAGACACAAAATCATTACAAGCACACGAGAGAAAGGAGTTAAGTTTGAATTGGTACAAGAAAAAAATACCCTGTTGGAATTTTGTTTTTCAACATAACCTTTAAATTAGTAGGACTTGAATTTACATGTCCTAAGGTTTTTAGAAGCTCAGTTTCTGTTAATGTAGCTTCACTGTAGTTTCATTGCTGTGTTTTGCAAGGTCATTACCCTCCTGATCTCTTGAAATTTATTTTCCTTTACACATAGTTCTAGAAAATTAATCCAGGTACAATTGTAACAGTGGTATTTTCTTGATGCCTGCCTTCTTTTAAACGACCATTAACATGTTTCAAATTTGCCATATTGAGTGAATTATGAAACTACATTTTCATGTTAGCATTAAGCTGTTTTCTATTTTTGATGAGATTAGACTTCTAACTATAAGTACTTGAAGAATTTGATTTTGCTGTATTATTAACCGTTTGGTAATTTTAGTCTCAAGCACATAGACCGTGTCAGAGGGCTGTATATCAGATATTTTAAAATGGATTTAGTACTCTGATTTCTATCTTGAGGTGTTAGCCTGTTCCTGAGAGGTATGCTATTGATGTCCCATTAGCAAGGCTGCATCAGAAGTTAATTACAGCATGTTCAAATTGCCTTTGCTGTAGCACATGGAGTATTTTGTAACAATTTTTATCCTGATTCCAGGCTCATCAAAGACTATTTTCTGTCTTGCTCTTTCTTGCTCCTGGATACAGATGTCCATACCTTTTGTTCCTTACATTTCCAGAAAGCTTTGCTCTTTCAACCTCCTTGTCATCAGTTACTCTGATTGTTACTATTTCATTATTAATATCAATGACGATGCTCATTGTCATGATCTAGTGTACAGAAGTTTTGTCATGATCTAGTGTACAGAAGTTTTGGGTTCAGGCCAGTCCCACACTATGCTAGGCTTCAGCAGGTACAGAGTAAAATCTGGGGCCTGACAGCTCTTGGTTTATTTGCTTCTAACAGTTGAGAAGTGGGAAAGAAATGATAATGGGCAAGAACTAAGGAAAGAGAGAGGGGATGCAGTGGGCCACTGAAAAGTGTTTTCTGGAAGGAGAGGAATTATTGTCAGGACAGTGGAGTAGCTGCACCAGTCATGCAGCTATTAAATTACTGTGTGTTTAAACTCTCTTGTGTACTGTCATGCACATGAGGCACAAGTAGTGTTTGCCCTGGTAGTACATTCTGTTCTGTGTTGGAGGCTAAGCCAGTACTACTTATTTCTTAAAAACACTACACTTCTTAAAAACTACAGTATTATCTCACTGCTTTGGTAATATATTGATGTTGTGGGGCATTAAGGACCAGAGGATGTATCTGGGGTTTGTATTCCTGCCTAGGTAAGGCTGAAACAGAGGGTCTTGAGAGTTTTGAAAGTGGAACTGTTTGGAAGTGAAGAACAGAAGGAATGAGGGAGATTGTGAAAGAAGGTCTTCTGTCATTAATGAGCCTAAATGTAAAGGCTTAGTCTCAAGGTAGGGTTTTGTCATGTTTTGTTTGTTTGTATTGCATTTAGTGAATTTAAGCATGTGACTCTAAAATTTGAAAACTATGCTTATATTCTGTTTCTTTAATTGAAAAAATCCCCTTCTGCTCTCTTCTCAAAGTGTCTCTCACTATAAAGCAGAGGAATTCTAGCAATCCTGTTCCTGTTTTGCTGTTAAGGAGTACTTGTTCCCCACCACAAGGATGGTAAGGGTGTCTGCACCTTATTTTTCTTTACCCCTTGATCATTTCAAGTATTTGAACAGTAAGTATTTTTGTGCATGTTAGCTAGAGCGTGTCATGAGAATTGAGATATGAAAATATTTGGAATAACCAGTAACATAAATTATCTTGTAGTTGTGAATGATTATGTTTAGCCAAATACGGGCTAAGTACAACTTCAATTTTTTTTTAAAAATTACTTTGAAACAGTTATGATTCTGTAGCTAGTACAGATTTCAGGGCATCTTTGAGTTTTCAGAAAAGTATTCTATTACTGGACAGTCATACTTTTTAAATGGAACCACATAAGTAAAAGTATAAATGAAAGCAATAGGTTTCAGTTTCCAGGTGACATACAAAAATCATAAAGACCTAAAGATATCTTTAAGTTCTAGTAATTTTTTTGCACTGACTTCACAAGTCTATATTAGTTAAAAAAAAAAATTAAAAATATGCACACCAAAGATGAGAAAACAGTTTAAAAGAATTACTTTTGGCCCACAGAGAAGGGAAGAGGACAGAGGTTAGCTGTGAATCTCTGAAAGATTATCTTTTTGCATCTTGTAAATTATCAGTAAGTTGTAGAGAGTAGGAATAGCTGGCAAGAGTTTGAAAATAATTTGTTGTGTCTTTTACATATTATGTAGACAAGGAAAAGGTATTTAGCCACAGGTATCTGTTTGTGTTCAGGCTGAGAAAGGCAAGTTGGATTACATAATGTAAAATAAGAAGTGAATGCAGGAATACTGGCAGAGAGCTGTCATCTCAAAATTGAGCGGTGGTTTTCTCCATGTGTTTCAATAGGTATACAAGTTTAAGTAAACAGTTAAGACGTACAATTCAGTACCTGTTATAAACAGACATGTTAGTGACACTAACTACTACTATGGAAAAATTAATATCTTTAGAGTTTGACACCATTTGCAGCTAGAATGATACATCTGTAGAAGCACTGTTGTATGTTCTACTCTCTGTGGAGATTCTACAAGGAAATGGCAATTTTACATTTCAGGCAGTTCTGCATATGCACTGGCTGAAGCTCTGGCACTTAAAACTTTCTCTGTTCTCATCTTCCTTTCTTGAGCATTTACATACTTGGAAATTCAATAGTAAGCTTCAGGCTAGTTCTCCCAGAGCTGTAGTATTGATCTCTAAGGTGTTCAGACTTAGTGGTTTGAGTTCAATAGATAATCACTTCACCATGGGAAGGTTTGGAGAAATGTCACATGTGCTTTTCTTTGGGAAGTTGACTAAGGGTAGGTGGAAGGATGTGTGCTTCCTTTTGTTTTTCTATGGCCAGTGGTGAAATGAGTTTAGTGGTCAATGAAATAACACTGAGAAGTAGTTAATAATATTGATCTTTTTCTTTTTTCTGGGACTAAATCACAGAACGGTAGGTGTTGGAAGGGATCTCTGGGGATCATCTAGTCCAACCCCCCTGCCAAAGCAGGTTCACATAGAGCAGGTTGCACATGAACACATCCAGGTGGATTTTGAATATCTCCAGAGAGGGAGACTCCACAGCCTGTCTGGGAAGCCTGTTCCAGGGCTCCATCACCCTCATAGTAAAGAAGTTTTTCTGTATATTTATGTAGAACTTCCTGTGTTCCATTTTGTGTTCATTGTCCCTCGTCCTGTCACAGAGCACCACTGAAAAGAGACTGGCCCCTTCTACCTGACACCCAACCTTCAGATGTTTGTAAACAGAGACTGAGTTCCCCTCGCAGTGTTCTCTTCTCCAGGCTAAACAGACTCAGGTCTCTCAGCCCTTCCTCATAAAAGACATGCTCCAGTCCCCCAATAATCCTCATAGCCCTCTGTTTGACTCTCTCCAGTAGTTGTCTCTTGAACGTAGGAGCCCAGAATTGGACACAGTAGTCCAGATGTGACCTCACTAGAGCAGAGTAGAGAAAGGGGAGAACCTCCCTCAGTCTGCTGGTCATACCTTTCTTAACGCACCCCAGGAGACCATAGGCCTTCTTGGCCACAAGAGCACACTGCTGGCTCATGGTTAACCTGTTGTCCACGAGGACTCCCACGTCCTTCTCTGTTGAGCTGCTTTCCAGCAGGTCAGCCCTTACCTGTGCTGGTGCATGGTGTTATTCCTCCCCATGTGCAGGACTCGTGTTTTGCCCGTGTTGAATTTCATTAGGTTTCCCTCTGCCCAGCTTTCCAGCCTGTCCTGATCTCTCTGAATGGCAGCACAGCCTTCTGGTGTGTCAGACACTTGTACCAGTTTTTGCAGCATTTCCTAGTGCATAACCTGGTGGTTGTACTGAAGAAGAACATCGTTAGTTCAGAAATAACACTTCACTATTGTGTAAATGTCTGAGAAAACAGATTTTTTTTTTTTTTTCTTTTTGAACAATCAGATTCAGAAATAATCAGTGAGAGAGAACAGAAATGGATCAAATGGACAGGTAACTTGTGATCACCAAGGAAGAGAAGTGAGCATTTGGTTAGAATGCTCATTAGAAGTTCAAACAGGTGGTAACAAATCACATTTGGAATTTTTCTTCGGGGTAACAAGTTCCAGTAGGAGTAGCTGTAAATGCATATACATCAGAGAGCCAGCTAACAGAGGCCAAGAGATGTTACTTTGACAACCCACTGAGTTAAACCAGAAAAATGGAAGCAGTGCCGTGTAGATGTGTTTCTGAGATGTATGGAAGAATGATGTTGGGAGCCCAGACTATTTGTCATCTGTGGTCAGTGGTAAAAGATCACCAATTTCTAACTCAGGAATTATCAGCAGGGAGAAACATTATTCTGGATTCTCTCACAATAAATAAATTGACTGGATTTGGAAGCCCCTTGTGTGCGGAGTGGCAAGTCATGATGCACAGGGCAAAATGAGAAAGGCCCAGTATTTAATGTTTCATTTTTGAAAAAGTAAATTTTCCAATGCAGAGTATCTTCTGTTTAGTAATTCAAACAAATATATTTAGACAAACTTGCAAGTTGAAACCTTCCTAAGAAGACTCTATTAAATTCTGAATTACTGGCTTTTTGGCAATCAGGCAAGAGGGTAGTCCTGGCTAAAGGCTGGTTCTAATGTAGCGGCAAAGCAAAGACAACAACTGTAATTGGAAAACAACATAAACCAGCTTAATGCATTACAGGTGCAGAGTATAAATATGACAAATTCAAAATATTGCAGAAAAATCCATGTCTGATGGGAACCAAAAAGACTCATATCATGGAATGATCTTAATATACAGGTTTCCAGATTGTTCATAAAGATTAAGAATAGGAGTTTTTATCAATAAATGCTCTTGCTTCATTTTTGGAGGCAGGGTAATTTTTTCTTTCCTAGAGAAAACATACCTTCTAATCCAACAATAACTAAGGAGGATGTTACACAAATGTACTGACTTCCCAGAGCCATCCATTTGTAATTCCTTACAGGGGAAAGTCTAGAAACATGGTATTTCTGTTGAAATCAAGGTCAAGTTAGATGCAAAGCTGCTATAGAAAGAGTAGAGGAGTTGAATTCATTTGAAAGAATAATTCAGGTCTGTAAAGCTGAATTAATGATATTCAATTACATTTTAATGGAAAATGTGTTGTCAAACAAATTTGTGTGTTTTGATTACTTAGTTGATTAAAGAAATTTTGTAGATACATTATAGATTTATTTTATGTGCATAATCTACAATTCATATCACTGAAATCTCCCTTAAGGTGTTGTTCCCCTAAGTATTTAAATAAGCCATTCTCCTCACCTCACAGTTGCTCTACATTCTTGATAGATAATTTTGTTACTAGGGGAGCTGAAAGAAAGGAACAGAGGTAAGTAAAGTAGTGGTAGATTTCTGTGGGTGTACACCTCAGATTAAGGCAGACTACTGGAGGGGAAGCAGCTGTGTACGGGCAGAGCACCTCTAATGTTCAATCCATACACATAGCTTGCTTTTTAAAGTTGAATAAAAAAGACATATGTTCTCTATTTTTATAAATACGAAAATATGGTACTAAACTTCTGTAAAGCATTGGAATTGGACTGAATCCATGCTGAGACCGCTTTACTGATGTTGGTTCTTGTCTAGCATTCGTGCAGCTATGTCAGGCAAATCTCTACTTCTGCAATTGGTGTAGGGAATTGTGCTGTACAGATAAAAACATAGTTTTATGGATACCTGTGAATAAATGCAATTATACATGTCACAGGAGATTAAATGAGCTTTTTTTTCTTGAAGATTAAGACTGTAGAGGTGCATTCATGGGGAGAAAATAAAGGGTCGCAGAAGGGCTCTTTGATTAGCAGAAGAAGAAATGACAGGAGCTAAGGACTGGAAAATGAGGCCTGGCAAATTCAGAAGTATAAAATAATTGAAAAATTAGATGTGTACACAATTTTGTTATAATTCCTCAAGAAAATACTGGTTGTTCAAATCTTAAACGTAATAACTGTTCATTTATAATTAAAGTGTGAGCCAGTTCAGGTTAAAAATATCTGACCAAATAGCTATGAAAAGAAGACTGAAGTCTAATCTTTTTTCAGGTCCTGAATGGGAACCAGTATTCCTGTAACTGTTGTTTCTGCCTTGCCTTAAAGATCAGTGAATGTGCTGCTGTATGTAATACAAAGTACTGAGTAGTGTAGAGTAATACTGAATTCTTTCACATAGCAAACAGCTTAAAAATAGGCTGTTTTCACAGTAGTTTTTCCTCTTTGTCTACCGACTCATGTAGTTAATATTCAAATATTAGTTTCATCAAGAATTTTATGGACTCTTCTCAGTTACGGTTTCAAAAGTTTTTTATTTGTTTATCATTCAGGTCGAACCTTCCATTGCTCACAGACACTAAATCTGATTACAGTCTTTGTTCTCTCTTCAGCTGAAGAACAGCATTGTCTCATTTCTCTTTTCATGTCATTTTAGGGATGTGAAAACTTAACCTCATTAAAATAAGGAACATCCTATTATTTTGAGAACATGCTGTTTCTATTGTTCAGATTGTGTACAATTCCAAAGATTTGTAATTCCCCCCCCCCCCCCTCCCCCCCAGTTTTTATCTGACCCAAATTGCAAACTGAAGATGAAGTAGAAACGAGATTTTTGACTAAAACAAAATGGGGGCATAACAAAGTCTCAGTGGTTGAATCAAAAGTTTCCCACTTTTATTCCACTTTTTTTAAACTGCTTCTGGAATGTGCCCGGTAAGCTGTACAACTAAGGCAAGATTTGTCAGAAGCTTCTGAATACATTAATCTTTTTAAAGCTGTCTTTAACTTGTCATCATGTGCACTTTTTTTGTGCTTTATCCATGTTTGATATGACTGCAGATGAGCTATGTAGCTCTGTTTTATATTTGTGGGCATATAACCTCATATGGTCAAAGTTATTATCATTAAAATGTTTGTTCCAGTTTAAACATAGAAAATGAAGTGATTTGCTCAATTTGGAAATTTCTTATGATTTGATGTTTGCTTGGGAGCTGTTCATAAGATGAATTTATAATTAAGGTAACGCTTTTTTTTTTTTATTACATGCAGATATACTCCTAGGAAGTCTGTTGTATCTGAAAAAAAAATCTCTCATGAAATACCTTACTTATTGATGGTAGTAGCAACAAATACATATTATAAAACTTATTTTAGCTATACTAAAATAATCCATGTATGTGCAGGTGTGTGGTATTTTGGCAAACCACAAAAAATTAGTTTTCGAGGAGAGTTCTTTCTGGGTTAGGTATTTAGTCGGTAGAAGCCACTGTTTTTGTTATCAAATCACATAACTTTGTTAAAACCTTTGCTTTGCCCAGAAATTCTTTTCACATCTTTTGGTTTGTTCTTTCTCATTCGTTGACAGGTCTCACTGGCTACTAGAGCTGCTAGTGGGAATAATAGATCTTTCTTATTATTATGTTTAACAACAGCAGTGTTCACATTCACCTCTTGTTTTGTAATGATCCATACATTGCAAATAGTGTTCCTTTCCCTTTTAAGTTTCCTTATGCATGTTTTCAGCTCACTAGTAGATGCAACCTAGTGCACAAAGTATCACTGATATTTGTAATAATTTACAAATGTAGGAAGCTGTCCTTTCTTTCTACTTCTCCTTTCTTCTTTCTCTGTTTATTTGTGACAGCATTTATGGAAAATATCTTGAAATAAGATTTGGAAGAAAACCATGATATAGAGTAGCAATAGGTTGTCATCAGTTATTGTGTTTTTTGTTTTTTTTTCCCCCTACTAGTTGAGTTTAAATTGAGTTTAATTTGAAGTAAAATCTCACAACAGATTGTGAGAGAACCTAGTACAGTTGAAAGTAAAGCTGTGCTAATATTACTCTGTTAATAAAAGTCTGACATAGCCAGAGCGACAGATTTTACAGCAATAATGTTGTTTCAGCAGTGACATTGATTTGTTTATCAGATATAGTATCAAGTTAAATTGTTGCAAGATAGGATAGAAAGTTAGAGATCATAGCATCGTAACAGAAACCAAAAGTGTATTTCCAAAAAGCCAGCTTGGAAAGGAAACAAGGGCGTGCTGTTTGCCAACAGCTTTGTGCCGTCAGCCTGCCCGCCTGCTTGCCTGGCTGTGCAGAGGAGGATGTAGAAATACTTGTGTTCAAAGGTTCATTTAGACTATAAAAAACAAATTATGGTTTAAAAACTTCAGGTTCTGTACCTACCACAGAACTTTCACTGTAAATCTTCTGGGCTTTTTTTTTGTTTCAACTGGCTTTCTTTTAATTGTGGGAGAATTTCTTTGTAAGGAAGGAGAACAGCTGATACAGAACCATTCTGGCTCAATTTATAATAATCACTGAAGTGTAATTTTAGCAAAGAACATACAGATGTCTAATGATATTTCTCCCTCAATTTATTTCTCTACAAAAATAATTAAATTGAGGTAAAGAAGCAGTAATTGAAAACATACTGTAGTTGTGAAACACACTCCAAGCATCAAGACAAACTGAAGTTATCTGACCAATACTGATTTCAGGGAAAATTCAATAGCATTTTCTGATATTTATCACTAGGAACAGATACCTAATAACATTTTCTTTTCAGGCCTGTTCTTGGAATTTATGTACTCTGCATGTACTTTGTACTCGGTAAAATGTATAGTTTATCTCTGGGAAAAGAGGTAGCAGAATACTGCACGATCTTGGTTTGTCTGTTATTCTGTGGATAACTTGCTAAATCAAAAGCCTTTTCTGGAATTGCTGGTTACGTTGTTCTCCACTCCCAGCAATTTTGGCAAAACCACGTATCACATTCAGTGATTCAAAGATAAGTTCTTGTATGTTAGTTTCTTATAATCTAAAAAATGGCAGGTGCACGTTGCCCTTCACCTTTCTGTGGTCCTGATGGCCAAAGCTGCCTTGCAGCAGTTCCTTCCACCTTCTGCCCTTTTCCTCTCGACCTATGCTCCACCTACTTCACATCCTTCTTTAACACTCATTCAGGTGTGAATCAATTTTCATTTTTCTATTAGTCAGTTACTATGTCTGTTTTTTCTATTTTTCCTTTTTTTTTTTTCCTTGTTTTTTTCAGACCTCCCCAACAAAGCAAAACCCAAACCCTGTGTTAAATTTTGCTTCTTGTATTGCGTGAGTATTCTATGCAGTAGGAAAAGGAGAAGGTAATTCGGAGTTGGATTCTTCTCTCCTGTTGGTATAAGAGAAATAGATTCAGTGATACTGCAGCAGAATGTGTGAAGTGGGAGTGGAATTTGGCTGTTATAAAGCAGGAAGGTTTTAAGTCAGAAGCTGATTGTCCTTAGCTATGTGTTGCAGGTATTTTGTTAGAAGAGTGGGTGAAGGAATGGTAAGTTAGTGTATTCTGTATTTTTTAATACTACATTGAAGCTTTGCTGAAGAATGCTGTATTCTTTCCTTTTAAAAGAGCTTAATGGCAATTGGTAACTAAAACACTTACTTCAGAGAAAACAAACATGTCTAAAATATTCAGCTATCAAAGAATTCTGATGACTAGCACATACATTGTTCTGGTTTGGATTATGTTGAGAGAGAACCATGATGTACATTGCAATATGATATATGTAACAGTTAACAGAGCAGAAAAATTCTTCCTTGAGCCCAGGTAAATTATATAGCTTGTTGAATTTATGATTTCATTTAAAAAGGAAAAAAAAACCCAACAAAAACAAGAAGGAGGTGGTAGGGAAGAGAAGGCATTTAAGTATATGCGTGGTGGGTGGGGCATAGCACATGTTCATCTGTTTCAGAGGGGCTTGTACCAAAAACACCTCCATATAAGTATAAAATAGCTGCTACTGTTCAACTCCACTTTTGGTGCATGGGGATGTATAATAGTTATGTATTATGTACATGTGTGTACTTGTGTAACAATGAAGGAAGGGAGGTGTATTGATCTAATATATATCTGGATGCATGCATTTGTAATCTGATGTATCTATACAAATCATTGAAGTGATTTTCTTCTATTAGTGGAACTAATGAAGTAAACAGAACTCCTGACTATGTAGCAGTGCCTTGTAATCTGTAAAAAGTATTGACAACTTGAAACTAGATATCTGTGATGTATTACATTCACTGCTATGCGATGTACTAGTGTGTTAAGGTGTGCTTACTGAATATTCTAATAGATACTGGCACTGTACTCAGCTATTTTGTATTTTTAGTCTGGGCTAACCTCATTTTACAATGTAAAATTGAATGGAAATGCATTTGAAGTTAAAAGACAACATAGTCAGATACCAGCTAATACTTAAGGGACAGAGAACGTGTGGGAACTGGTGGTTGCTTGTGTTTCTGAGATGTATATGCTGGAATTAATATTTTTAGAGTCCTGTACAATTCTGCTTGCCTTAGGCTGAGTGGTGTGAAATGTAATTGAACTAATGACTCACTGTGGTGAGATAATTTTTAAGAATGTTGTGGGCTTCTTATTGTACAATACTATGGCATAAATTTGCCCTTTTTCCTCTGGTGATGCTGCCTATTTTTGCATTTTGTTTTAGTCTGTCTGTCAAGCACCCACGGCACACCTTCATATACCTCCTAAAATCCTCTTCTGTATCGGTAGGATAGACAGGGTTTCTGCACTAGTTACTCTTTATTTTGTCTTGTTTGTTTTAAATCTGTTGTCTTTGTGGTGTACGATTCTGTTTTATGACTCCTGTGTGTATATAGGATTGCATATATTCTTAATTGTATTAATCCCTGCTGTATGCAGAATTTTCTTCTGCAGACCTCAAAGTGTACTCCAATGTGGTACAAGTAATTTTTCCCCCTTTTATAATTATTTCTTTTTCATTTATGTAATGATAGATGAAGAATAGTAAATGTAAAAATGAACTTGCTTGCATTCTTAATGGCAATCAATGACAGTGATCAACATAGCCTTTTAAACCTGGCTTAATCTCACAGACTAATTCCTAGGCTGCTTTTTCTCTTAGTTATGAAGTACTGCTTCATTGAATCGGACTTTGTAATGAATGAGCTTTTTACCAGTAAACTTGTAGTTCTTAAGGATTTATTTAATTTTAAAAAGTAATGTTATCAAGAAACCTTTCAAGTCTTAATTTTCTTAAATGCTTATTTCAGATAAGGACACGATGTCAGCTTATTCATTTGTTGTGGCCATTATGATTTTTTTTTCTTTGTTTTTAAGTAAATGAATAGTATTTTAAATTGATTTAAGAATGTGTTACTGGAAGATAAGTTATCACTGAAATCATATTAGACCACTAACCCTCCTTCTAGTGCTCAGAATACAGAGGATAGCTAGACAGAGAAAGGAAGTGTTAAAGAAAAGAATAATAGCTCTGGCTTAGGTTTTTTTGGCACATTTCTTTTCAAAAGTACTTATTCCTGAAAGTTTTTGAAGTGAAAAATCTGGAGCATATGGGACATAAATCCAATAAGTTTACTTTCTGCCTGCAACCTCTCAAATAAAATGAAGGATTTTAAGTCTTGTAAGAAGCTAGAGTTACCTTGGATGAAATCAATACTGTGAGAAGGTACAGTTGAATGCAGGTGTTGTTGGGCTATCTTTCATAAAAAAGCTTGTGAAATTATATTTGAATATATGTTAAACAGTTATCTCAAATAATAAATTATTACCAATTAGGTAATAAAACTTCTGGGTAGAGTTTGAATGATAGTAAGTGGCTGGTCTTTGTGGAATATGGAGCTGTAGTATTATTTTTTTGACTCTTCTGTTATGGTGAGCTAAGGCATGAGCCTAAGTAAACTAAGGTACATTTAAGTACTGCTTTTTTTTCTAACCACAAAACCAGTTTTGGTAATACATGTGGGATTAGTAAGTTAACGATGTAGTGGAAAATAGCTTTTTTCTCCCTTAAAACCATCCTATATATATATATACATATGCAACTTCAGAAAAGTGCTTCAGAAATCCTCATTTTTAGTGTAATACTTTAGTCAAACTAGCTTTCATATTCAAGAATATGCTTGATTATACTGGTAACTGGTGACACAACGAGGAGTTTATATAACAAGACAAGTGAAGTAATTCTAATCAATTTTGCAGTTTTTTGTTTTGTTCTTCCTTTCCATGCATAACTGGTAGCTAAGTCAATGAACGTAGTCACTGTTCACTGAAATGATGCATTTTTTAAGTATACCATAGTGCAAACCACTCGACAGACTTCTGTTTGGATGAGTATCTTAATTCATGCTTACAGTACTATGGATGATGAAGATGATGACTTCTTAAGGCTTTTTGATTTTTCATTGCACATATAAGATGATATAGAAAAAGAGGGTGTAGAGTGATGGTATGCCACGGCCATCCAGGAAGTACAGAAATAGGGTAGCAGGCAATGTTGATGATTGGTTTGTGTGTTGCATGGCTGTAACTGACCATCACTGAAGGAGAAGTGAAGTACAAATAATACAAAAGTTATTGAGGGCAAGAAAATTATCTTCTACTTGTCACTCATATCAATCTATGGAGATAGATGCTATGAATGAAGAACGTCTGTATAAAAGGTCTCCATGTCACACTAGAGGTCTAGCAAAGCCCTTTCAGTGTGAAAATCTAAGCCTTTGTGCAGGAATGGCTGCTTTGGTGGCTTGTCTTTTAGCATCAAGCCAAATAACTTTCCTGTCTGTGGTATTTGCCTCCATTTAGCCTGTCTTTCCCCCTTACCTCCTCCACCCTTCCTTTGTAATTACTGTTGTGTATTTTCTATGTAGAAACTGGGGATCTGAGATTGTATATGCAAGACTTTATTTTTCTTAGAAGTACTGTCAATATTTGGATCAGCATATCTTTTTTTCCCTCCATAAAAATTAACTCATTCTGAACCATTAGTTGAAGGAAATCAGATAAATGACTTTGTCTACATGTGGATAATAATTGCATGCTGGAGAAATTAGAAATAAGTAGCTACCTAAATATGAGGTCAAACTGTGTCCCAAATTGAAGCTGTATACCATTCAGAATATCTCTGATCAATACTGTTTATGAATTAAATTTAAAAATATAACATCATGCAAAATGTTAAATTTGTGCTTTAGAAAAGTATTCCCGAGTGGAATTTTTGTTTAAAAATTCTTTTATATTTACAGAGAAACTGAGGCATACAAATATTTTTAAAAGTTTGCACTTCTTTAAGGCTATTTATTTTCTAAAAAAGTGGACTTGGATATTTTTGACAAATACACACGTGGTGTTACGCTAACAAACGGCCATGCAACATATATCTTACATAATGAGGAAATCGAATATACAAGACCTACTCTAACATAGATATTGAAAATTTACAGTCTCACCAGTAGTTTAAAAAATTCTTTTTCTTTTGGCAGTATTTTTCTACAATTTGTTCAAATATTCTGCTTGATGTGTTTTGGTGAATATTGAAATCTAGTCAGTGACAACCTGAGGTACTAAACATTTCTGCCTTACTTCGTGGTCTTCAAAGGTAATCTTTTTGTTCCTTTTAGGCTCTATCCATGAGTTGTGTATTACAGCGTTATTTGGCATGGGGTCTGCTTCCACTATTGAAACGACTCGCTTTTTCATCTTACTTTTCAGAACTTTCTGAAACTTTTGCCTCGTGAATGCATAAAGTAGAGGGTGAAATATAGTTGTTCCATATGCCATTACTAGAAAACATAATCTCAGTTTTACCAAAAGGTCACTTGGGCCCAAACATAAGATGGTGGTGTTTAAAACAGAGATGGGTGTCCAGCAGAGAAGGAATGTTGAGATAATCAAGAGGGACATTCTGAAGACTCTCTTTTGCCGTTCTCGTCGTTCCCGGTGCCTTTTTACAGCTCGACGTAGAGCAATTATGACAGACACAGAAGTCCTTACTCCAAAGACGACATTTCTTCCTCCGCTGCTGTGGGACACATCTGTGGCGTCATGCTGAGTGGTCAAAGAAATAGTTTTTTTCTTTCTAGCTTTCTTCTTTTGTCCCGTTGTAAATCTTGTACCAATCCGAATATTTAGAGCCTGGAGTATTTTGGTGTATGTAATTAGCATTACTACAACAGTGAAGAAAAAGATCGGAATCTGAACAAGAAGGTGGTAGTACATTCCTAGCTCGGTGTGGTACTCGTTTGTACTCACGCACAAAAGTGTCTTATTTTCCCAAGTACTTGCGCTTCGAAGACTGAAAAAGTTGACTTCAATGAAAGGAATCAGGAAGGAAAAAAGTGAAATGATCCATATTGATGTCATTAGTATCACAGCCCTTCCCATGGTCAGAATTCGATTGGCAGGTTTTACGGAGATGTCGTATCGGTCCAGGGTGATAGCAAAGACGTTGATTGCAGTTGAAACGCTTGCAAAAGAGACACAAGCCTCGTGGAAGCAGCAGATGAGAGCTGTGTTACTCTCCAGTGAAAGCAGAAGGATAACTATAGTTAGAGGAATACATCCCACACAAATTATTACATCAAGTACATGAAGGTTCATTGTAATTATGTTACTGACAGAATTGATTAAGTTGGATTTCATACAGTAAAGTACCAGCACGGTGAGGTTGCTGCCAAGTCCCAAAACAATTTCTAACATCAAAAATCCAGTGAGAGAAACTTGAAAGCTTAATGAATACGACAGTGGTCGGTACATGTTGGTGTCGATGTCGTCAATGGCATCTCGAACTGTAATGTTAGATTCAGACTGCATGTTGACTTCCAGAATGGGGGAGAAACACATTCTTTTGTTGCAGTTGTTTTTTCTCCTGAAAGGTGAAATAAAATATGGAACTATTTGTTTTCTTTTTTAAACACTTACTGTAGATACATGCTTGGGATGGAGCAGGGAGGAAAAGCATCTATTCTTATCAAACTGTTCATTTATTGTATGTTTAGAGCTTTAATTGCATGGACTCAAAAGCTTGAGCATCTAGAATAAGCTCTCTTCTATTTAAAGGACAGCAGGATTTGTTTAAAAAAAAAAAAAAAAAAGTGAAAAGCGCCACTTAGGAAGACAAGGCTTTATTTGTAGTGATGCGGTTTTTACAAAGAGCCCATTTGTTGAATAAACTATACTTGTACGTTGCCTTTGTGCTGTGTTGAGGGTCATTTTAAAAGAATGTTGTTAAGTATTAACAAATTAGTACTCAAGATCATTTTAAAAAGGCTTTTATGGAAAAAGAAAGTGATAGGAACATGGAGAACTGTTGCTTATGTATCATAAAAAGAACATTTAAATTATTAAGGGCAATTTAGGAACCTCTTTTTTATGAAGTGTTTGCAGTAGTGATGTGGGCTGAAATTTGAAGTTCTGTAATTCAGCAGATTTTTTTTACAGAGCTTGTAAACTTCTGTTTTATCATGTGTAGATCTACATGTATCAAACTTAGCACTACAACAATTTTATGTAAGTATATATAATTTCAGATGATAAGCGTATGTAGGTTTGAGTGAATGGACTTTATTATAAAAATACTACATTTCCTTTTTCTGATTTATGAGTATTTGATTTCTTTAAGAAATCAGTGCCTACATGGAATGGAAGACTATTTAATTTTATTCCAGAATAGCTATAAGAGAATAATTTTAGAAACAGTACTTAAAAAGAAAATTGCCTCTTTCAGGGGTTTGGATTTGGTTTTGTTTGTTTATACAAACTGCAATTAAATCCAACAGATTTATATACATAGTATGTTTGTTTTAGGAATAAAAGGTTCAAAAATGTAGCATTTATTACATCTAGGAGATTTTTTTATTTTGTGTCCCTTATGCTTTGTTTTATACATGCTGATAGGTTGAACATGTGGCACCTGAATGTAAAACCTGGTGTTTGTATTATTTATATTGTCAGCCAGCTCTTAAGTTTGTAACGAATGCATAAAAGAAAGGTTATTCTATTTCTTGTTAGGATACTTGAGGGGCTTTGGGTTTTTTAAGGTAGCTTTAAATTTAAGAGGGGATGTACTTGGCATGAAAATAAATTTAAATGTGGACCTTTGTTCTACTCTGAATACATTAAAAATGGATAGCACTAAGGTGAACAAAAATGAGCTCTTTTTTTATTGAAAGTATGAATTAAGCACACTTGGGATACAACGTGCAAATGGATTTAATCTGCAGTTCTGAAAAGCTTCAATTGCACAATACTATTAATTGCAAATTGTACAATGAAAATTCTTGGTATGCTTCCACACTTATTTCACGTGTGCCTCTTAAATACAAAAGATGTAAATTAGAACGTATTAGTCTCAGGTGTGAAATGAAACAAAACGTATTTCAAAAGCTTTGTTTAATTTCTAATTTAAGCAACCTCTATTAGGTTTATATTAACCCTCAGGAATACGATTTCCTCTGTGTATGTGGTCCTGGTTGTGAATGAGTTTTCAAGAAACCATTCCAGATGCATTACTGGATAAATGGAGTTCTTTCGTTTTAGCAAAAAGCCAGAAAGAAATGAAAAGCAGATCTGCTTAAACAAATGACAATCTTAACTCTAACACTATGCCAACTGTAATTTTGTGAAAACTTCAGATGTGCTAAGTCTTATGAATAGATTAAACATCACCTCCTTGTTTGCATTGATTAGATTTCAGTTAAATAAAAGCAGAAATGTCAAGGCAGGGATCTATTCTACCTAATGCATCACCCTTCTGGACAATGCCTGTTCCCTTGCAAATGCTGAGCAGAGATGGGGTGCATGCAACTGCTGACCTACCTGTTCTCTGTGCCTCAAGGGCCTTTCAGATCATTGCAGCAGCTTGTCATAAATTGATACATGGTGTCACTGAGAGATATTTGACATGCACTGTAACCTGGAAACCAAGTGGTAGCTGGGCTCTTATTTAGTTCCTTGCAGGTTTTTGTTTTGTTTGGGTTTTTCTCCTTTTTTTTTTTTTTTTGTTCGTTCCAGCACTTCAGCAGAAAAAAATTCTGATTAAACATGGGGACTTCTTAATTGCCTGAGATACTTTTACAGACCAGTGCATATTCTGCTTGTCTGTTCTGAGTTTCAAGACAGCAATAACAAATAAACCTTCTTTTAAGTGATGTTAATTTCTTTCCCCTGTTGCATTTTGTAGCAGCCTGTTTTTATTTTCCAGGTTTTAAAAAAAATAATTTCTGATCTCTGTGTTCAGAGTGCATGTAGACATCCTTTACTTTATGGTTGCGTATTTCTTTCTGTAATATTCCTGCTCATTACTTTTGAGTGATGGCTTAATCAAAGAAGTTGCTATACATCATAAAATCCAGTTCGTGTGCTTTAAGAGTAACCATGAGTTACCTAATTTGGTTTATTTTCACTTAAGGAGAATACATAACAGACCATAAAATTGAGAGAAAAATATCCATTAGTCATTATGACAAATAAGTTATTTAAGGAGTAGTATAGAAAAAGCTTGGTTAAACCCTTATTCAGCTTGCTGGTGAAGTATGCATATTCTCCTTTTGGGAATTCATGTTTCATTGTTTCTTCATGCATCAGTAGTTTCCACAATTCTGGTTTTAAATTATAAATCCCTCTTTAAGAAATGCTCACCATTTTAAGATTCAAACATTGCACTCTTCTTTTAATGAAAATCTGAGCAGCTGTGTTAGTCTTCCATGTATATTGTTGAAGTGTCATGCACGTAAATGGTCATACAAGTGTGTTCCATGTTTTGTTTCTAATTCCTTTATGTCTTAAGAATACATTTTAGTGATGCATCCTGCTGCTCGTAGGTCATGCAGCTAGAAAGATACCCGGTCAACTGCATTCTTCATATTTTCAGTTGTAAAACTGAGTTAGTTGCTGCATGCCCTTGTGAAAGGGAGGAAAAAAAAGGTTAAAAGGAGGGCTTATTATTTCAAAATAAAGTAATGCAAGAATATATTTTCTAATATCACTTATTTAATGAATAAGAGATCTCTAAAATTGGATCTTACAAATTACATAGAATATTTGTAAGCGTTTCACTATTCTCTAGTAAAATCGTATCATTCTCGTGTCAACTTACATGAATTTAGTTTTTTGAACAAGTTTTCTGTTCTCCAAATAGTGCAGGTTACAAAAAACCCCAATAAGAAGCAGTAACTGTTGGATGTACAGTGTCTGTGCCTAGAGCTAGAAAATGTAGTTCGATAGCTCTTGTGAGCAGGTAGTTTATACATACAACTCTCCTGTCTTCTGATGAGAAACTGAGCAGAGTCAATGAGCTTCATAGCAAATATGTTTTTTTTCTTTAATTTGCACAGTGTTATAATTTATTTTCTTGAAATAAATGCTTAGCAAATCTGTGTTATTAATAAACAGCTTGAATGTACAGGGTAATGAAAGAAATAAATTAAAAAAAAAAAAAAAACAACAAAAAAGGGGGATTTCCTGAGCAATCAGAGATTAGTCATATTAGCCAACCTTCATAAAGCAATAAGTATACACTAATTACAGACTATCTGATCCTTCAAAGAGTAACTGAAAAAATCTGTAACATACTTAACTGCTGATATTTGGAAATACTGCTGAGGAAGGAAAAAATTATTCCCAGTTGCTTTATGTGTTGTGGTTTTTTTTCCCCAATAGTCTATTATTTTAAACTGTACTGTCTTCACGTTGTATGAACAAAACAGGTTCTTAATATTCTACAAGACTCCCATACAAAATAACATTTTTCTGTCGTAGTGTTTTTAATGAGAAGGGGGAAATAGCATTTGAATATTTCCTGGTCTCAAATATAAAAAGATACTAGTGCTTAATGTAAGTCGAATCTGATCACTTCCCTTTTTATTCCAATTATTTTGTTAAATGTTGCTTATTCTGCATACCATAATAAGGAACAGGTCTTACCTCCACTAAAGATTTGATAAATTCTCGATGCAGGTGAAGCAGTTCCAGGTTGGAGGGATTCATTTTGTTCACTTGTTAGCAGAGTAGAAGGGAAAGAGGGTAATAAGCATATCTTCAAAAAATGACCTTAATGAAAATTTGTGCCTGTACTGTGCCATTGTTTCAGCATACTGCTAATGTATACAACTGCTTTAGTTCTGCTTACAGGCTGCTGCAGTCTCCCACTCTTCTACTGTAGAATCAATAAGCATCTGAAAATACATAATGAAAGTAATTTAACATACTGAAGGCTTCTTGTCTCCAGAGACACCACTGAGATTCAAGCTTTCTAAAAAAGAAAAGCAGTGCTTCTGAGAGGAAAGCTTGCGATGGGCAGCTTTTGCAGAATGACAGCCTACCTTGTCGCTTCTCCTCACTGCAGAGAGATGCAGTGCATTCACTAATTTTGATTGGTCAGTGATGTTGGGCTTAAATTGTGCTTCATATATGGGATTGATGCCCTCCCTCCCCCCGATTTATATAAGGATTCTTTTATAAAGGGACTAAATTTGCAAATGATTTATGAATTCTGGAATATATTAAGGGTATGCCAGTTTTATTTTTACCTTTTTACTCTTTACTTTGTGCACACTGGAAACCACATGACAAGGAAAAAAAAAAGGGATTAAACGTTTATTACTTAAAAAGCTTCCAACAATCTATATTTGAATGTGCCTACTTTCCATTTGTGATGATTTTTCTTTTTTTTTTTTTTTTGTTGGGTTTTTTTTTCCCCTTTCCTAAGAGCATCTCTGAAATAAAACTGCCCCTCTGAGCTGTGCTGAATTTCACCAGATATGTTTATATGCAAGAGAAGATTTAGGTCTTGTCTTGAATAAATTGCATTCAGGACAAGTTGGTACTCATATGTGTATTAGGAATATTTCTATTAGGCTTCACAGAGATTATTCAGCCCCTTAAAATGGGTTGATAATTCATTTCATTCATGAAACAGAAAAGAATAATTTTTGTAATCCATCACCATATAGAATGTATGTAAAGTAGTGTAGGCTGTTAATTTTGTTGAAATGTTAACTTCTAAAACAGATTGTGTGTTTCTTGTGAATTTTGCCTGAGATTTCGCAGTTTTTTTTAAGGATGTCTTGCATGATGTTCTTGACCTTCACCTTGCAGGGTGTAGAGAGTGTCTCCATTTTCACTTTTTTGTTTTGTAACTTATTTCAAAAGGATTTGAGTGAATCTGATAGTCCTGTACCACCAGAAAAAGGCAGTTTTTTATTCTTCAGCTCTTAGCTCACA
>WTSP01014570.1:0-31480 GCA_025331215.1 Actenoides lindsayi | reverse complement strand
AGCATGACTTCCCTTTGTTGAATCCATGTTGACTACTTGTGATAAGCCTCCTTTCCTCAATATGCTTTGAGATGGTGGCAAGAACAAGCTGTTACATCACCTTTCCAGGAACAGAGGTGAGGCTGACTGGCCTATAGTTACCCGGGTCCCTCTTCACTAGGCACATCTTTCAGAAGCTATACCTGGTTCTCTAATACATTCTATTTCCTCTTCTGGACTTAAGCAGCAATAGTGTGTTAATGTAGTCTCAGGGAAAGCAAAGAGAAACACAGTACCATGGGCCCCTCTCACTTTCTGGCTCCAGCAGGATAGTTTTGCCTCACTTAATGTTGTTCAAACAGCTGAAAACTGAAGCCTTACTTATTATGCATATGAGTAGTTAATTTTTAAGATGGTAGAAATTGGTTTTTCATAGAAACTTAATGGCATTTTAGTGGCAGAGATTTTATTGTTGAATGTTTCACTGAGTAAAGGACATGTTTGCAGAAACCTTGTTCTGTAGGAAAAGGAAGGGAGGATAGCAGGAGTTTTGTATGTAACTGACACTTTAGTAAAATAGAATTTTCTTTCTCTGTAATAATGAAATCGTAATATCTTCTAAAAAGTGCAAAATTAGTAATTTATGATGCAAAATTAATAGTTTTGTAAATTATATCTAAAATATATAGCATATCTTATATGACACATAGTATGGAGCAATTACATTCTTATTCTGAACACTTTACAAGGTGCCATAACCTATGCCCTTTTTACAGGACTTAACATTTTTTCTGAAGAGCTCGTGTTATATAAGATGGCTATAAGATACTGTTTCATAGTAACTGTAGTGGAATTTAAGGCTTTAAACTAGATTTGAAGGGGGGTGGGGTTGTAGCTGGGTTTGCACCAGTGGGACAGTGTTCTAGTATTCATGGAGAGCAGAAGGCCTCCCACCCCTCTCGGGTGAAATCAGCTGGCTTCCTGCAATGCCTGTACAACAATGCACGCAGCATGGGGAATAAACAAGAGGAGGGGTGGTAGAAATCTGTGTGTGGTCAGGGGGTTATGATCTAGGGGCAGTTACAGAGACATGGTGGGACAGCTCACATGACTGGAATGTGGTCATGGATGGCTGTGTCCTTTTCAGGAAAGACAGGCCAGCAAGGCGAGGTGGTGGAGTTGCCGTTTACATGAGAGAACAACTAGAATGTATTTAGTTCTGTCCGGGGCGGATGAGGAGCGAGTTGAGAGTTTGTGGGTGCGAATTAAGGGGCAGGCTGGCATGGGTGATACTGCTGTGGGTGTCAGTTACAGGCCATCTGATCAGGATGAGGAAGTTGATGAGGCCTTCTACAGGCAGCTGATAGCAGCCTTGCAATTACAGGCCCTGGTTCTCATGGGGGATTTTAACTACTCAGATATTTGCTGGAAGGCCTACTCAGCCAGCCAGTCACAGTCCAGGAGGTGCCTCCTGTGCATTGACGATAACTTCTTGATGCAAATAGTGGATGAGCCAACTAGGAGAGGGAAGCTACTGGAAGAGAGTCTGCAGATCAAGGAAGGAGGGGCTGGCCATTTGGGAGGAATGTAACACTGTTGTCAGAGGATGCAGGGAGGCAACCAGGAAAGCTAAGGCCTCCTTGGAATTAAACCTTGCAAGAGACATCAAAGACAACAGAAAGGACTTCTTCAAATAAATTTCAGTTAGAACTAACACTAGAGGCAATGTAGGCCTACTGATGAATGAGGTGGGTGCCCTGGTGACAAAGGATATAAAGAAGGAGGAGTTACTGAATGCCTCCTTTGTCTCTGTCTGTGTTGCTAGAGGCTGTCCTCAGGAGCCTCAGACTTCTGAGGCCCCAGAGGAAGTCAGGGTAAAGGAGGAGTTTTCCTTGGTTGATGATGACTGGGTTGGGGACTAATTAAGCAGTCTGGACATCCATAAATCCATGGGTCCTGATGAGATGCACCCACGGGTACTGAGGGAGTTTATTTCTAGGCCACTTTCCATCATTGGTAAGTCATAGGGAACAGGAGAGGTGCCTGAGGGCTGGAGGAAAGCAAATGTCACTCCAGTCTTCAGAAAGGGTAAGGAGGAGGACCTGGGTAACTATAGACCAGTCAGCCTCAACTCCATCCCTGGAAAGGTTATGGAACAACTTATCTTCAGCACTGTCTCTAGGCATATCAAGGATAAGAGGGTCATTGGAGCAGTCAACATGGTTTTACCAAGGAGAAATCATGATTGACCAACCTGATAACCTTTTATAAGGACATAACCAGGTGGATAGATGATGGTAAAGCAGTGGATGTGGTTTATCTTGATGTCAGTAAAGCTTTTGACAGTGTCCCACAGCACCCTTGCAGGTAAATTAAGGAAGTGTGGTCTGGATGATCGGATAGTGAGGTGGATTGTGAACTAATTGAGGGATAGAAGGCAGAGAATTGTGGTCAGTGGGCCAGAGTCTAGTTGGAGGCCTGTATCTAGTGGAGTCCCTCAAGGGTCGGTACTAGGACCAGTACTATTCAATAGATTCATCAAGACCTGGATGAAGGAGCAGAGTGCACTGTCAGCAAGTTTGCTGATGACACAAAACTGGGAGGAGTTGTTGACATACAGGAAGGCTGTGCTGCCATCCAGTGAGACCTAGACATTCTGGAGGGTTGGGTGGGGAGAAATGGAATGAAATACAAGGGCAAGTGTAGAGTCTTGCATCTGGGAAAGAATAACCCCAAGTACCAGTATAGGTTGGAGATTGAGTTGTTAGAGAGTAGCATGGGGGAAAGAATCCTGGGGGTCCTGCTGGACAGCAGGATGACCATGAACCAGCAATGTGCCCTCATGGCCAAGAAGGCCAATGGCATCTTGGGGTGTATTAGAAGGGGTGTGGTTAGTAGGTCGAGAGAGGTTTTCCTCCCCCTCTACTCTGCCCTGATGAGGCCACAGCTGGAATATTGTGTCCAGTTCTGGGCCCCTCAGTTCAAGAAAAACAGGGAACTGTTCGAAAGAGTCCAGCGCAGAGCCACAGAGATGATTAAGGGAGTGGCACATCTCCCTTATGAAAGGCTGAGAGAGCTGGGTCTCTAGCTTGGAGAAGAGGAAACTGAGGGGTGACCTCATTAGTGTTGATAAACATGTCAAAGGTGAGTGTCAGGAGGATGGAGCCAGGCTCTTCTCAGTGATGTCCAGTGATAGGACAAGGGGCAATAGGTGCAAGCTGGAACACAGGAGGTTCCATGTAAACATAGAGAGAAGCTTTTTCATGACGTGGGTGACAAAGCACTGGAACAGGCTGCGCAGCGGGGTTGTGGAGTCTCCTGTGGAGACATTCAAAACCCACCTGGATGCGTTCCTGTGTGACCTGCTCTAGGTGATCCTGCACTGGCAGGGGGTTGAACTAGATGATCTTTCCAGGTCCCTTCCAACCCCAAATATTTTGTGATTCTGTAATTAGTCTGATTTAAACAGAACATTCTTTCATTGAAGGGTGAGCATTGTGTTTCTTCTGAGGTATTGGGATCTCAGCCTCTCTTCTAAGACTGATTTTAGTTTTACATAACCTGCATTAATAAAAACAAATAAACTGACATATTCAGGCCTGGCAGTGTCCTGGGTTGTTGATTCAGATACAAAAAAGGCAAACAGGATCTCATCCTTTCTTTTCAGTACCTAATGCTGTAGCTGAGGTTTCCATTAGGACAACAGAAGTTTCCATGCTGGATTACATTTGTGGCCCATTTGAATTAGTAAATTACTTAAAGGTACTTTAGAAGCAGATGGAAAAAAATCTCAAACGGGTCTTCAGCAGTTCTAACAAATCAATCCACTCATTTTATTTATTTTGTGCTTCTATCTAGGCACTGCTGTAGGACCAAAGACAGGGCATTTAATAACACCTTTCAAAACTGAAATTGTCATTACTGAATACTTCTCCCTTATAGGAAAGATTTTACACGCCTTTACAATAGCTATTCAGTTCCTTCTAATTTTGTGAAACAGAAATAAATCTTGCAAATAACAGTTCAGATTAATTTTCACAAACATCTTCTACCAATGGCCATGTGAACTTACACAAAGTAAGGGAGTTTTATCCAGCTGTGGGTTCATGTTCCTGCCTCTGCTCTTGTGTGTCTGCAGTGTGAGTTGGATGGGAACATGCCTTTAGATAAAAACAAACTCAACAAGAAAAACTCCGATGAGTGGTGAAACTTGGAGGCTGGACTGGAGTGAAAGAACAGAGAAGTAGGTTCAAGGCACAGAGGTGGAAATTAGAGAACATTCTGTTCAGGACAGCCTGCGATCAGCTCAGCTTAAAGTAACAGTAATGTTGCAGTTCTACTCTGTCTTGACATTCTTATTTTTAATATGATATTTCCAACAGTTTCAACCAATTTGTTCTGATGCTTAAGTTACCTCTTGAGAAATTTTCAGTATGAATGCCATGCTGTATGCATGATAATGTTTGCATTTTAGCATTCTTCTTCAGTATTTCATAATAAATCATATTTTGGTAGCCTCTCATTTTCTGCATACTTAAGTGCCAGCAGAACTCTGGGGTATCATTTGAACCTGTTGAGCTTTTGGAATTTAAATTAGTAGTTTCTTCCAAAATTGTAATTTTTCTTCATTAAGGAAAAAGAACAGCCTTAAGGTACAGATATCACCAACACTTTCTGTAACTAAGACTGCAGAAGCAAAATAAAAAACCTAACCCATACAAAAGAAATAAGCCCCAAACCAGGAAATAAAAGTATATGATTTTATCATTCTATGATTTTATTTAGAATTTCACTAATGGCTTAATTTCCTTTAATCCCCCTCCACCCTCAGTCTTCCATGAAACACCTTTTTATTTGTCATTGGGTTCTTGCTACTTATGCATTAGGGTCGGGTGCTGATCTTAGGTGTTTATTTGCTTCTAGGGATTCTACTTTAGCTTTTCTAATTTCCTCTTTCCCACTCTTTATTAGCATCACTGAGGTTACTTCTGAGAGCACAGAAGGGTTTCTCTTTTGGCTCAAGTAGCCTCTTGAGTGACGCAGTCTAATCACATTGGTTTATTCCTGTCTGTCCTTGTTTCCTGTTAGTGCACCTGATCGTCCTTGGTAGACTTCTGTTGATTCTCTAGTTTCTAGCAAAAGCTCAAAATCAACCCAGTCTAAATAAAGAGCATAATACAATTTCTGTGGAGCTTATAGGGGTGCTTGCTTTATAGGTATCTTTTTCCAAAAAAATATTTTAATACTTATAATGAAGACAGGAAACTCTCTCTATATTCTCACAAAGCAATGTTTGAGGTAAAAAAATGGAATCACATACTAGAAATATTTTATATTGTCGAGTTAGTTAGATTAAGAAAAGCTAATAGTGTTGCTCAAAGTATTGTTTTTCTGCCTTATATACTATGTGCATATTGGATTTACCTCTGTCTGTTAACTCCTCTTACATAACTATCTGGGAAATGTTGATTTAAAAACCACATTTTTAAGCAACATGTCAGCCAGTAGATGAGAAAATGATTTAGTAAATCAAGAAAATTTTGAATTGTAATGACAAAAATATATTTTTTTAAGAAACAGAAGTTCTAACCCTTTGTTAGGCTAGGTAGATTATAAATGTCACTGATTCCTAGGGCTCAGTGTATTTTGTTTTGACACATAATATTTTGTTCAAGAAGATGGTTCAGCAGGGAAGTGTGTATTTTAAGTCCTTAAAAAGTGTATTCCAGACATGTTTTCCAAGCTTAATAAGGCATGTTCGTTAGAAGAGAAGCCATACCAACAGCCTATGGGAGACGGAAGGATTTGCCTTTATTTTTATGAACCTATATAAAGAGGTAGGATTATCAGAGGAATGAGAATTAGATACAAGACTACAGCTCCCTCCTCAGTTTCCTCCCTGGCTCCACTGAGCAGAAGTGACTGGAGCAGTGGGCTGCGTGCCATACTGGTGTGAAGGCAATGCCTGTCCTGACTGCATCCAGCCCTGACATGTGGTGGTACAAGATATTTAGGTCCTAATTAAAATGCAAGTCTTCTCAAAGTCAGCAGAGTATTACGTATGTGCTTTTAAAATCTTTTCAGGTAGAGGTGGCAGTTATAACTACTATACTCACTAAGTCTGTTATGGTTAATGTAGTATTAATTTTACTCTAGTGCTTTAAGGTTAAATCAGAAGTAAAGCTGACATGTTTTCAGCTGGGCCTCGGTCCCTGGAGTCTTTGCTAACTGGGAGAGGAGCCATTGTGTCTGCTTAATTCCTGAGAAGACGCAAGTACCTTACAGCCCACGTTAGCCTCGCCTCTGATCATGACCGTAGTGTGATTGTCTGACCACACGGCGAGAAACGGAATAATGATTGCACAACTGCCTGAAGCAAAACCCTACATTTGCCAGTGCTTGGGTTAATAACCGGTAGTTATCTTTGTTGTGTTTCACGTGTCATGGTTACTTTACTAACTAAAATTGGCCAGTTGGAATGCGCGAGTTCCTCTGCAATATTTTATATGAACCGGATCCTAACTGCACCGTGGTTCTGGCTGTGATCTGGCCGCCCTTGTGTCAGCCGCCCTTCTGCTCGGTCTCCTTGCACCGTCCACGATGACAGCATCCATTTCTGAGAACACACAAGTGTAGAGATTTTTACTCTTCTGTTGTCTGCTTTGACAATAAAAGACGCATAGTCTACCCATGTTGCAGCTTCTGCTCCCACATAGGAATGGCAGGAAAGCACTTACGTTTCTGCCACAGACCCGATGTCCTTAAGAAAAGTGCTTTTCTTTTGAAAACAGTGTAATATGATTGCTAGGGCTTCCCTCCTGGTTAGAATAGCAGCTAACAGCATCTGTAGCAGGATGTCTAACCACTGAACCCACAGAAAGGCCCTCTCTTTTGAAGTCCTGCTGAAGTGTATTGTCCCCAAAGCATTTTGTTAGGATTGCAGGAAATTTGGAAGAAAGCTGCAGATTTTGGCAGTTTAGCAGGAGGCGGCTGCCAGTCTGAGGCACAGATGGAGGTATTTGGAGAAGCCAAAGCAGCATGGTCTTTCAGTTCCTTTCTAAAAACCATCAGAAGGATTAGATTTTTAGCACTTGAAATGGCTTCATTTAGATTGTGAAGTAAAATGCAGCTGGGATAAACAGTCTCATTTTTAGTTCTCTTCCACAGATTTTTCTGTGGGTTTAGGAGATAAGAACCATATTTTAATTTTATTTTGTTTAAGCAGCCTGGGATTGCAGAACATGATTTTATGTCATGTGAACTCCATGGGAGATCTTGCATTCGTGGGCTGTGTAAGTCTTTGGTGATGTTTGCACCTTTTCAATTTCATGTTGTCAAGAAACCACTTCAGAGTTTACTGTAGCGATAGCCTCGATGTTGCTTTTTTCTTTTGTGCAGCTGAGAGGAATGGGTCAGAAAACCAATTTTCATGTTCAAGACACTTGATCACTGAAATTAGTAGTGGAAGTTAGTGGGAGTTTAATACTAGTTTTAATAGGTTCATATAGAAGGCCACCTGTAGATACTCAGTCACAGCAAAAAGTTACAGGGAAGTAACAGGCGAGTATGGCTGCTGTAGCCTCTGGCTAGAGCAACTTTGTGAGCGTGCCTGCACGTAGGGCTTCATTAACAGCCTGTGCTGCATGAGATGTGCTGTTCTGCTGCTCATCTCTCCTTTGACTTCTCTGATCCGTTTCTAAACAAATGCATACAGGCAAAAGCATTTGCAGGCCCTTTCTTAGTAGAGTAAAACCCATTTGTCATACTGTACTGTTAAGAGAGTTGATTTCTTTATGCCTTACTAAGCCTTATGCGGTATTTCTCTAAACTTTCATTTTCCTTTCATTTTCCTGTGCGGTGTTTTTCATATGCCGGTACAGGGATGTTCTTCTTTGCATAGCTGTGAAGTGACTCACTTGGAATTTTGTGTTCAGTTGTTGAACATGTGGTTTCTTAAATTAATCTGAGGTTTAGATTGGTTAGTAACTGGAAGTAACTGACACTGGGTGAAGTGCCTTGGCCATTGTTTTGTAAGTTTTTTTGGTTCTTTCAAAAGAAACAGTGGACGTCCTGCTTGATTGAGCAAAATGCTGAAAAATGTGTAAATGAGAGTAGTTCTGCATTATCTTGGAGATGAGCAGTAGTGTAAAGGTCTAGGCTACCTTGACATGGGGAATTGGGATGATTTAAATCAAGAAAGCTTTAAAAAGGAGAAATAAAAAAAATTAAAATGTTTAACTGAGGGTTCCTCAGGTTCACTGGGTACCTTCTTAGGCTGCTTTAACATTTTGCTGCAGATCAGATCTAAGGCACCCAGACATGTTCAGAAGTTTTCGTTTTATAAACTTAATCACCCATTTCTCAAATAATTTATGTTGTAATTCAGAGTTTTAAGGGGAGAGGTGTGTCTGTTCTTGGAGGCGCCTAAAGCAGCAGGTGTTCTTGGGTTGTGCTTTTCATATTCCAGGAACATGGATTTCAGAGCAGTGGCCATAGTCGGCTTGATTTGCAGAAATGTGCAACAGTTATGGGTGCAATTGCATAATAGTTGAATGATTTGAATTCTAGCCCAGTCTAAGCTCTAAGTTTTCATTAGCCTGAAGGAAGTTGAATATACAGTTCCTGCATCCCAAGTGAGTGTCACTAAGAAATCAAAGACATCTGGGAAGAGATATCCTCCAGCTCTTTTTTCATAGACAGGTTAATTAGGTTAGGCCAGGAGTGAAAGATAAGGAAAAAGCCAACAGGAGGGAACACAGAGGTGAGGGATCTCGGGGAGTGTGAGAACCTTGTTTTGATACCCTATGTTATGTTTTATATCTACAATTGTCCTATGTGAAAAGCCCAAGTGCAGGTGTTACAATGCCACCCCCTTTAAAAGAAAGTGAATGTGTCTGGAAGAAACGATATCACAGATTCAAACCTCCTTTGATAAAGGGAGATGAAATGTTGGTTTCTCTACTTGTTAGAATACTCTCGTTACTAAGTGGCTATTAGGGAAAGATGAAGTGCTTTGGCCAGATCTACACAGACAGTGACAAAAGTTGAGTTTGAATAGGTTTTCCTGCTTCATTCTCCAGCCCAGCCCAGTAATATGCAGATGCCCTACTGATGGTGCTTTCCGTGATAATAAATTTTGTGATGTTTCTGTAATTAAAAAAAAAAAGTTCAGGTTCTTGCCATTCTTCTATGTTTGATCCCAAGTGTTTAGAAGTGCAATTTAAATATATGAAGTATAATTTAAATCTGTTATACATCTGGATTTTCATATCGAAAGCAAATTATGCATATTCAGACATCTGGTCAGAGAACTTGAATTATCTTTTTAATCCTTTGGGACAAGGAGATGATTTCTTGCCCCTTCCTACCCTGTGACTGAGATTGTGGAGTTTCTAGAACTCATGCTGTGCACATTTTTGGCAGTGTCTGAGTTTAGAGAAGTGTGGTAAAGTAAATTAAATGTATTCAATATCCAGCTCTTTTTGAGTAATAGTGTTTTGTTTTTCAGTACTCTATAATCAAGTGTTGTATGGAGAAATGTCCCTTAGAACTAACTGTAACTTCTAAATATTATAGCATGTTCAAAATATTCCATTATCCTATGTTATGTTTATCAATATTTTGTTTCTTTATTTATAGATTATCTTTCTCAAGGGATAGATCTCTCTGGAATAGAAGTAATTGAAAATGACCTGCTTTTTATTGCAAGAGCTCGGCTTGAGGTGGAAAATCAGGCTAAAAGGTTGCTGGAGCAAGGTGTGGAGACTCAGGTAAAACACACTTTCTTCTTGGCTTCCTTTCAAAATTGAAGTGTAAAAGTACTCTGAGCTTGATTTCCTTTGTTTTGTGTAGAATTGTCTAATGGAGATTAAACGTGAAAAAAAGTGTTATTTGAGAAATTCTCACACTTGAGAATACCCAAAGAAATTGACAAATCTGGCCCTGTACAATATTTGCAAGAATAAAATGTTGCAGGATCTGACCCTGAAATTTGGCAGAAAGTAGGTGCTGATATGAAGACTTTAACTCTAAACACTGCGATAAAAGCTTGGTGATTGCTAGGACTTTGCGTTAAGCACAGTGTACTACGTTACCAGTATTGCCAAGCTTTAGAGAGCAATCTGAAAAATGTATTTTTTTAAAACTGTGTGAGGGTTTCTACATTTTAGCTGTGCAGTAACATATTGAAATGATTTGAAAGATTTCCCGTTAAAACTTTAAAGGCCATTTTAAACTTTGAGGTAAAGAGTCACTGTAGGCAATATCAAAATGAGTATGTGTAATTGCATTCATCCATATAAATGTAATTATCTACATTTTTAATAACCCAGCAACGTCCATTATTTCACTGGTTCTAGTATTATCAGTCTTCATGCATTTTTAAAAATTCATGTTTGTCTATACTATTTAGTATTTTTAAAAAGAAATTCTTTTAAATCCCCATTTCCACAGTCTAGTACAAGTTCCTATCAAATTTGGGTTTTAAGTAACAGAACCAATAGAGCAAGACATTTTTATGCTGTTTCTTAACAATAGTTAAACTTACCAGTAAGCGACTATAGCATTTATTTAAACTATTGAGGGTTGACATGAAAATAAAACATATACAGAATGGAAAATCTCTTCACTAAATTGGCTTGGTTAGATAAAAGGATTGAGGATTAAAATTATCAGTATGTCCCGAACTTTTACTTAGACTTCTCATTTCAAGTAATTTTCTGCAGTAAGAAGTTGTGATTGTGACAAATACCTTTGGCTATTTACTGCTAGCAAAATGTTAGGGGAAAAAACACCCTGTTTTATACTGGATAACTATTCAAACGTTGAAACTCCTGGCTATTTGAACATGTTGCCAAGCTGTGGTTGGGCTTGCTAGAAGCTATGAAGCGTATGTGATGTTAAATCAAGACTTAATGAAGATAGGGCCTAAGAAAAAGCAAGTGGACATTTATTTTAAATGTAGCAAAAGTCTTTATCAGTGTGTACTCCTTCTAGTTTTTCATGTCAGATTTGACCTTCTCTGATAATTTTCTCTTCATATTAAGTACTAAAATGGAACTGACAAAGAAACCCTGGGGAAATCAATCCCACTCCACTTGAAAAATAGACAGATTTATTAGGTGTTCCAGGCTGTATCTAGGTAATCAAAAGATTATTTAAGTATATGCCTGTTGTGCTTTAGCCAGGGGCCTGTTTCCAGCAAATGGAAGATTGTTTGAAAGAGCATTATTAGTGCTTAGTCACATTGGAAGTGAGGATGTTTTCATGAAGAGGTGTTGGGGTATTCTTCACAGGCTTTTTGTTGGATGCATTTTAGTGGATTTATTGTTTGAAAAATACTGTGCTTTAGAAAATACACATGCAGTCATTGCCTGAGAAATCTAGAATTTGAAATGTGACTAGCAGATAGTTTGTCTTTGATTCTTATGATTGTAGCTGTCTGTTTCGTTGACAAGTTGATTTACATTTAAACCTTCCAAGCCTTGAGATTTCCTGTAAGAGGACATGGGATCTTAATCTTTTATTCTGTGCTTTGTACCATAGAATTCATGAGATGGGATATCTTCCTGCTAGTATCTATTCTGGTAGCCAAGTCTGTACCTTTGAGAATAATGAATCTGTATTTGTCCAGGTGTGTTTTCAGTTGTTTGCTATTCATATTTGCAGTTGCAGTTTTAGTTTTCACCTTCACTTTGATCTGCTGTGTAAATAATAACACAAGATTGGTTGTTTACGTAACAGCGAGCTGTATTTCTGTATTTCATCTAGCACTTCTCAGTGATGTCTTAAGAACAAAGTTAGTCTTACGTCTCCATTTCAGAGCATTTCAGTGTCCACCTGGAATAGAAGCAGGGACTGGAAATGCATAAAAAATGTACAACTATAAGTATCTCCTTTTAAGCAGAAGTCATTAGCATTTGGTGAGTGACTTCTCCAGAATGCAGTTTTTTTTGTTAGAGATGCTGCTAGAAGTTACTCTGACAAAAAGAACAGAGCTAAAAAGTTTAAATTACCCCTTTCAACATTTTGATATATGTCTTGTTTACGTAGGAAACTATTTTTGTGATTTTGATTATTTATTTAATGATCTATAAGTCCCATGCTAATGAGCTGTGCCCAGATTCCCCCAAAGAACTGCCAGCAGTCACACATGAAAGCAGACATTTACTTCTAAGTGATATATTGTCTTTTTCTCTGCATTGTAATTCATGTTTCTATTGCATGTCCATCACTGTAACATTTGTTTATTTCTCAGAAGAAATGAAATCGCTCTTTCCCTCTTCCTTTGGAAGTGTGGCATTAGCCACTGACTGCTTCAGAAGTGAAGGCTTCCACTCATGTTCATGGTGGTATCTTTAAAGCTGCCATCTGGATATAAACTAGAAGTGTCTGTCAGCATGTCTAGACTTAACAGGCTTTCACAGAGCTGCCAACCACGCTTGTCTTCCTAATCCTTGTAGAAAGAGTAAGGCCCCTCTGCTCTTGTTGACAAAAGTAATGCAAATTATAGCAAACCTGATCAATCAGGGGCACAAGTGGCTATGGGAAGGGTTTTACTGTCCTTGTTAGGCAGCATATGTACGTAGCGTCTGTAGCATCATTACAATATGTAACATCAGTCTGTACTTAGCACAGATTGATGCTCCTCTGTGACCCACAGAATAGTATCAAGAAAATGGATTCAAACTCCGTCCTTACTGTTTAGTCCTAAGCTCCTTGCTAGCTTTCCTCCATGCTCTAAGCAGGTTAATAGCATAGTGTAGAAAGAAGAGAGGCTGCTTTAGCAGAGATGCATCAAGAACTTTAATAAGGTCACCATTCTAAGAGAAGAGACACCAGTGTTTTCTGCTTTAAAAAGAAAAAAAGAGGTATGTATTAATCTTGCAGACGTCTGAAGCATCCCCAGCATTTCTTTTGCTCACAGGATGAACCCTAGGCAGAATAATCTAGATTTGCTTTTGACACCACTTCAACCCTTTATTCAACAGCAGTATATTGTGTAAAGCAGAGCAGAATAATAAGAAATTGCTCAGAACAAGAGAAACTGAAGATTACCGTAGCTCAATTCCAGACAGAACAGTTTTGCCAGACACTGTTGTGGCTGCTATACTTAAAAAGAAAACTTTCTCTGTGACTTAACTCGCGCTTCAAACCCTTTCTGCTCTATATTCTCATGCTTAGTGTGGGATTTTCCTCTTACAGTCAGGAATGCCCAAACTTAGTTCAACTGTCAGGTGCTGATAAGGTTGGTAGCATTAGAGGGCAGGTCATGTATGTGTGGATAAAGAGCAGCATTTCCATCTCCTCCGTCTTTACTCCTCTGAAGAGGTAGCTCTAGTTCTGTGCTAGGTTCACTGCTTTAACAGCAGGTATGGGTCTCCTCCGCAGAAGACAGATGGATTTTTGCACGTGTATCTTGTGTGTGTGAAAAGGGTTAGGATCCTATGATCTTACTTCTGACTTTACTGACACAAACGTTAATAATTAGGTAGGATATAGGTGGTGAGGACTACGGTATCATTAAGGATTGATTAAAATATAAAATATCCATATAGGTCAAACAAGACATGGTATGGAGATGAGGGCAGAACTCAGTTTTCCTTGGGTTTGCACCTTAAACACAGTTTGTCCTTTGTTTGTGTGTTACAGAAACATTCTGTGTCTTTGACCACAGAAAGATTTTCCTTCTTTCTCTCCTGGAGTGATCTACAAGTGTTTGAATATTTTATTTTTTTTTTTAAGGAAGGTTTTGGATAAATTATGTGATGGTTGTCTCCCAGTTTCCCTTATTTAAATTGTGGGCAAATTTATTTTCCTTCCTGGCATGAATGTGGAGAGAGTTAAATTCACTGGTAATTCATTGAAATTGTTCTGGTGATGTGATGTTCTGATGTAGTGAAGTTTCCTGATTGTGTTAGAGAAAACAAAAAATAAGTATAAGCTTAGGACTTATCCTTTGTTCAAATGAATGTTAAATTATGTCTGCAGGTTTTTTTAATACATAGATCTTTTAATTTTTTTTTTCCCAAAATGAAAAGTGTTACTAATACCTCACAGAATAAAGAAGGGGGAGAAAAAAACCAACATAAATGAATCCTAAACTCAGTTTCTGCAAGATGTTAAAATGCTGGAGTTTCATTTACAGGATAAATATGTAAATAGAACCTGAACAAAAATGCCTCTATTTCAGTATAACATTTTCATACTGTTGTAACTTCAAGCATATTTGAGGGCATTTTGAATTTTCATATTGAAAGTCACTGAGTAGAATTTGGTTTATGAATTGTTCTGTTTAGTGTTCTTTTTATTTTCTTTTTTTTTCCTTTTTACATTTAAAATGATTAACTAGATATTAACTAATTGTTCTTGACTAATGCTATTTAGTGCCTGAGAAAAGTGATGAGAGGATGAAGTATCCGCATAATTAACCAGCTGACTGGAGATGATTATCCAGAAGTTGCTCAATTTATCTCAGGTCAGGGTTCCCTAAGCTAGGTACTTATGTACTACATCTTGCAGTGTTGTGGCAAAATTGATGAAATTAATCTGAAATATTTCACAGACCGCCATTTAATCGCATGTCAATGATCTCTAACAGTAGGTCTTCCTTGTTATCCCCAAGGGATTGGAGGGCAGAGTGTGCACATAATTGACCATTTTTCCAGACATGATTATCCAGCAGTTGCATAATTTATTTCATTTCAGGGTCCTCTGAGCTGAGTGTTTATGTCATGCAACTTGCAGTGTTATGGCAAGACTGCTGAAATTAATCTTCTGTTCTTCACAGGGCAGCGCTTCATCTAATGACAAGGATCTTAAACAATACATGTTCTTTATTATCCTGTGGCAGCACTTTTCTGTTGTGCAATTGCACTTGGAAGTGTTTGAGGAATTAAGAATGGCTGCCATTTGGCTTCATTTTTCACTTTTTTAGTGAAACTTGCAAAAATAGGATGTTGCATTCTTGAATTATTGCCAAAGGCGTGGATGGCTCTTGCAGCACTATTCTCTTAGTGAGGTCCTGTGATCTTGAGTTTCTCATTTTCAATCTTATATACTTTAGCAAGGGTATATGTTTCATTGAAACATCCTTTTCCCCCCCCTTTTGTTCTGATATTTATTTCCACTTTGAAAGCTAGAAGTAGGAATTTAACCTCATCACTGTCAAAAATTTAACTAATATAGTACACTTTAGGCAGTAGATGTTACATTTCCTTATTATTCCACAATCTTGATTCCCTGGAGGAGATCCTGATGAAAACTAGACCGAGACAGCTATTTCATAATAAAGTGATTGACTACAATATGATATAGAAATGGAAGGCACTTTGATTATTCAGTTTGAAGTCAATTACTTGAATCTAGAGTAAGAAGACTGAAGTATTACCTGTAAAATGAAAATTCCAACCTGCTTGCTACTTTTGGCATCTGGTAAGGGTGATAGCTATAGGTAACTTTAAATCATCTAGTTTTGCTTAGTGAAGACAGGAAGACATCCAAAGGTTTTTATTTAAATTCATGTTAGCCACCCATTTTACATTTTTGTAATTCTAATGTAGACATGTATTTCGACATGTTATAGCTGTCATATTGGCTTTCGTTGTAAAAGATCACAATGGCATTTAAGTCTGTTTAATTAAAATCCTACTAGCTTATGCTGTTTTTGGTTTTTTTTTTTCCTTTTACGGTGGTTCTGTATTCATATAGAGAATTTTCACTTTGTGTTTATATATATTTACAGGTTTTACTCTATCCTAACCTTTAAGTTTTTTTGTCACAGAAACATATTCATGTTGCATTATTCAATTTTATTTTTCGTTTTCAATGTTATGGCTGCTATGTTTTTTGCGATTTGTTAACTTGGTAAATCAGATTACTTCATCTGGCCATCTGGTGCCTTCTACTGAAGAAGTTTTCGATAAATCTAAATTATTTCTACCTTGAACTGTTCTGTTAAGATGTGATATCATAACGTATGGCTGAGCTAACAACCAAAAAATACCTTCCAAGTATGTGTTAGTTATATCTTAGATCTGAATGGTAAACTTCATGGGGATTAACCAAACCTTATGAAATTTTCCCTTTACTATTCTGGTCTCTAAAGAGTTCATTTTATCTTAAAGTATGACCCAACAGAACTGAAGTGTTAACCGTGCTTCAGTAATTCAAAATCACCAAGCTAAACACTAAGCATGAATTTATACCTCTGAACTATGGATTAAAATAAACCACAGATTTCTCTGCAACATAATCGGCTGATACTGATATAACCTAGAATATCCTTTCAGTTTCCATAGGAACAGATGATAAAATGTTTTGCATCTTGAAATAGCTAAAATGAATGTCTGGCTTCAATATAGTTCACTTATTTTGCAGCTTGCAACCTCTGCATATAAGGGCTAAAAATGTGCATAAAAAAAAGGCAAGGTGGAATACTGGCATAACACATATTAAAGTGTTTTTAGTAGCAGTAGTAACAATAGCAGTAATAATAAAAATACTTTTAAGGTGTTTCTGTGCATAATTATCTAGGCGTTAGCTCCCTTTTTTATTATGCACGTGCAAAAAGTATTTCCAAATTTGTAGGAAAAGAGAAACCATTAATTATTTCTGTGTGTTAATTTCTCTTTAAATGTTTTAGAACTAAAATGATAAATCTCTTTTGTTGGTCCTCTCTAAATTTCATATCCAGCCATTGCTTCATCTCACTCAGTTACACTGTATAGGTGTATTTTCTCATTGGAACCATTTTTACAACACAAGAAAACTTCATGTAGCTGGAAAAAAAAAAAAAAAAGATCAGCAAAACTTCAGTGGAATATATAGTGCATTATATAGTTGACTATGGCAAAATATGATAATTTAGGAAAGGTCAAGGACACATGCTACCTGTAGCAGTACTGGTTTTATTAGATGGTTCACATCTCTCTCTTAACAGGTCATGTTGTTAAATCAGAGAAGATACGCTTTGAGTGAACATTAAGATTTAAAAGATGTATTAATGGATATTGATGTAGAGGAAAAATATGGAGGCCTTGTTAACAAACCGTTAGCAATCTAAGTGCCTGTAATCTGAGACCTTGTGAACACAGGTAGAAATGAGAGTGTATGATTGACTGTTCAGTACGTGGGCTCTTTTTACTTGTTATAACTCCAACATTTAAAGTACTTGATCTTTAGAACATTTTGTATGTGGAAATTAGGACAGTACTGAAAGTGAAAAAGAAAAAAGCAAATGCAGGTAGGAGTAGCAAGATAGCACGGTAGCTTCTCTTTCCAGTGCAACAGGGTTTTGGTCTGTGAATGAAGCTACGCTGTGCTAATGTAGTTCAAATAGTAACTTTGTCAAATATCTATATTCTAAGATTATTTTCAGCCACCGTTAATACAGAACACTCATGAGAGCTGTTGTTATTGGAACATGGGAAGTTGAATAGCAACATTTTGAAAATACAAGGATTTTCAAATAAAAGTAGTATCTAGGGCTTTCCTACTCAGAATTAGAATACACTTCACTGTTGTAAATGTGCAGAGGACCCTGTGCCTCATGTTACTTTCTGAAGATTGAACCTCCTTTATTAATGGTTCTAGTTTGCACTTTGCAACCTCTTTTAGAGATTTCCTCATGAACTGTGTAGTAGATGGCTTAAGCAGCTATTAGGAAACCTCATTCCACAGGTGGGCAAATATAGAGAAGTTCTAAAGTAAAGTGGCAAGTAAGTGGAAAGGTTCTTAATGAAGTATTTGAGTTTGCAAGTTCCTGTGCTTTAACAGTTAGGCAACACCTAGCCCATTCTAACAGGCCTTGTTTCACAAAAATGCTTCTTTTTCCTTATCTGAAAATACCTTGTTTTTTCTGAAAAAAAGCTTCTGTTTTCTCACGGTCTATGTTTAACCCATACCTGGGGCTAAACTATAGCAGTTTGCTATCACCCAATGATCCCTCCTCAGCCAGGAAGGGGGATTGGGAAAAGGAGACCCATGACTCTTGAAATGCAAGCAGGTTTAATGAAACAGCCAAACTAATATTAATACTAATGCCAGTGTAAGGTATACAAAGTTATAATCATCTCAGCAAATATACAGTGGTCACAGTAAACGGGAGAGAATTCTTGGGAGCAGAAGAGTAAGCAAGCCCCTCCATGGTTTGGAGAGGAGCAGGAGGTGTCCCCATCCTCAGAAAACTTCCCTCTTTATCCTGAATGTGACATTTATGGGCTGGGATACACCTGTAGCCAGCTCAGAGCAACTGCCCTGTCTGACTCCAAACTGCCAATAGCCTGTTAATGGCTGGCCAAACAAAACCAGGACACTCACCCAGTAATATCTGCAACTGTAATTGTTTTATCTTTTGAAATGTATTGTGGTTAAAGTAGAATAAGCATTGTAAAATGAGTGTAAATTTTAGTGCTTTAACTTAAGTCCAGCAGAAAGTTTCTGGGTGTGGGACTGAGGAGAAGGGGATAGCTAATTAGGCATCAAAGGGCACCTCACCTTCTGTCAGCTGCCTTTCCCAATTAGTAACTTCTGCAATATTCAGGGTCAGGTTTGATCTTTTAAAGTTGAAAGATTATTATGCACAAGATATTGGAATTATGAAGTGTCTATTTGTAAAACAAAGGTGGGTGCCAGGTAGAAGGGCCCAGTCTCTTTTCAGTTCTGCTGTGTGATAGGATGAGAGGTAATGGTAGCAAGGTGAAACACAGGAGGTTCCACCTCAACATGAGGAAAAACTTCTTCACTGTGAGAGTGACAGAGCCCTGGCCCAGGCTGCCCAGAGAGGTTGTGGAGTCTCCATCTCTAGAGACTTTCAAGACCCACCTGGATCTGTTCCTGTGTGGCCTGCCCCTAGGTATTCCTGTGTTGGCAGGGGGGTTGGACTCGATGATCTCCAGAGGTCCCTTTCAACCCCTAACAGTCTATAAAAAAAACTCCAAACAAACACCCCCAAAACCACGAGAAAGAAACAAACAAGATATACAGGTTTTCCTTTTTGTGAGGAGGTGGGATTGGGAGATATTTTGTCACAATATATTAGGGGCTATGATTCATCTATCATTCAATCAGCATGGGTTTATGAAAGGCAGGTCCTGCCTGACAAACCTGATCTCCTTCTATAACAAGATGACCCGACTATTGGACGAGGGAAGGGCTATGGATATTGTCTACCTAGGCTTTTGAAAAGCATTTCACACTGTTTCCCATAGAATTCTCGTGGAAAACTGGCTGCTTGTGGCCTGGATGAGCATATGATCTGCTGGTCTGCTGGATCAAGCACTGGCTGTACGGCTGGGCCCAAAGAGTGGTGGTCAGTGGAGTTAAATCCAGCTGGTATCAGGTCACAAGTGGTGTTCCTTAGGGCTCACTATTGGGACGATTTCTGTTTAACATCTTTATTGATGGTCTTGATAAGGACATAGAGTCTGTCATCAGTAAGTTCACAGGTGACACCAAGTTAGGTGGGAGCATTGATCTACATGAGGATAGGGAGGCTTTACAGAGAGACTTGGGTAGATTGGATTGATGGGCCAACGTTAACGATATGAACTTCAACAAGGCCAAGTGCTGGGACCTGCACTTGGGCCACAACAACCCCATGTAATGCTACAGGCTTGGGGAAGTGTGGCTGGAAAGCTGTCTGGTAGAAAAGGACCTGGGGGTTCTAATTGATAAGCAGCTGAATATGAGCCATCAGTGTGCCCAGGTGGCAAAGAAGGCCAATGGCGTCCTGGCCTGTGTTAGAAATAGTGTGAGCAGCAGAAGTAGGGAGGTGATTGTCCGCCTGTGCTCAGCACTGGTGAAGCCACACCTTGATTATTGTGTCTGGTTTTGGGCACCTCAATAAAAGAGAGACATCTCGCTGGAGCGAGAGCAGAGGAGGGCAACAAAGCTGGTGAAGGGCCTGGAGAACAAGTCTTGTGAGGAGCAATTGAAGGAGCTGGGTCTGTTTAGTTTGAGAAAGAGGAGGCTGAGGGGAGACCTCGTCACTCTACAGCTACCTGAAAGGACATTGCAGAGAGGTTGATGCTGGTCTCTTCTCATGCGTAATTAGCGATAAAACAAGAGGGAAGGGATTCAGGCTGCAACAGGATAGGTTTAGACTGGACATTAGGGAAAAATTTTGCACAGGAAGAGTAGTCAGACACTGGAATAGGCTGCCCGAGGAGATGCTTGAGTCACCATCACTGGATGTGTTTTAGGGTCGTTTAGATGTAGTTTTGAGGGACATGGTTTAGGAGTGAACTTTGTAGAGGAGGGTTAATGGTCAGACTTGATGATCTCAAGAGTCTTTTCCAACCTTGGTGATTCTGTGATCTTATGGTTTAAACAAGACCTTCAAACTTAATCAAACCTGTTGATCACCTGTAAATGGCCTTGGCTATTAATTGTACATCTGCCGGACACATGTTCCACTGAGCAGTTTTCATCAAACTGCAAAGTAGACAGCCCTAGTGAGATGTTGTCAACAGCAAATGAAGCATGAAACAGTCTTCCCTTTCCCCTTCCCTCAGTGGCAGGTAGTAAAGGAGTTCATAATTAGTTGATGCGAGGCATAGGCTAAAAAGCAAAAAGCTAATATTGAAAATAGCATAAAGCAGGAGACTGCATTTGGAGGAAAAACCTGCTTGCATAGACACATGCATATTTAATCATTCTTCAATAATTCATGTAATATTAATGTGATGCATATGGTAATGCAAGTGTTTAGTAATGGTTGCAGCTGAAATTCTAATTTCTAATTGGCGATTGTTGCCTTTTTTTTAATATCTTAAAATTCTTTGAAAATAGGTAGAATTAACTGAAGTAAACAATATTACTGCAACTATGTCTGCTATGCATATTTAACTGAAAATAGTTTAGTCCTTAAAGTTATTAAGCTTTTATTAACTGAAAACTGTGTCTGATTTTCCACAAATATTTCTGTACCGTGACCTCTCTCAGTGCCTTTCCCAGACAACCCATCGCTATCTAAACTGTCATTTTTTCCTTTACTGTTTTAATTCTGGCAAGGTGCTGCTTTATGTTTGCTAGTCTGAATTACCAAAAAAACCCCAAAACAATGAAACCAAAAATGACAGCTGTAGCAAATAGCATAAAATGCAGTGTTATGTTATAAAAAGCTACAACAAAAGGGAGACATTGGTTTTGCTGCTTAATTTTCTAGATTTTGTAACAGTTTGTACATTTGTGATATTTTATTGAACAGATGAAGTTAAATTTATGCGTTATCTTTCTAACTTGACTCAGTTTTATAATATGATAAAAATCTTCAAGATTTCATTAAATGGAATTCAAAGAATTTATTGGTATCAGCTCTTTTACAAGCTCTTAAGTATGGTATCTCTTTATGTACAATAAGGTAAAGATTGTTTGAGCAATTACTTGGATAATCAGTAACTTAAAACCGCAGGCAGGTCCATCATTTCTGTTTGGTAAAGATGTTGGACCTGCAGAAGAAAGGAAACCATAGCAATTTTTAAAACTGTCTCGTGCCAGAGATCCAAATGAGCAGATTTTTGCAGGTCAGCCTGATTAATTTTCAGAGATGTAGTTTTTCCCCATATATGATGTGCTTTCCAGAGTGAAAAGCTTTTTAACTCAGCAGTGAGTGATGCATTCCTCGGTGAATACTGCTGGGAAAACAGTACTGACTGATCAGTAAGTACCTGAACATACGTTTTAGAAGACCAGATTTTAGGGAGCGTCTCTAGAGTGTAATAGAGATAACGCAGGAGCAAAGGTGGCCACCGTAGTGTTTTCTTTAGCCAGAATTAGTTCATGCCAAGATACATCCCTTGTACTCTGGTTGCTGAACCATGCTGAAGTGTGTACTACTGTTGCTGCCTGTTATTCTGAAGGAATGTAAGCATGGGAGCATGTGCCCACGCCGCAAGCTAGATGGGCAGTGTGTTGATATTTTCATTCTGCTCTCTTTGATCGTAAAGCATACATGTAACAACAATTACTGGGTGATTATATATATGTATTCCCTCTCCAGAGCTCAGATGGTGCTTATTTTTATGCAACTCTTTCCTTCCGGGAGTGGGGAAGAAAGGAGACTGGAAAATGAACTGCACTCAATCTTTCCCCCTCCCTCCCTCCTCCAGCACTGTATGTGAGCAAAGATAAATGTATATGCATTTGGGGAGGAATGTGTGCCGGAGTAGGAGTTATCAGCAAGGAGGATGGGAGGGTGCCATATGTTCTTCTGCACTGCAGGTTTTACTCTCCCCTGGAGACTTGTTCTGAAATCCTGTTGATTTCTTATAAAAAAGTATTTATTTGTCTTGCAGTACTTTGCCAGTATTGTAGAAGATCTGACTATTACTGCTTAGTGTTGCTGTCACTACACTTACTGGGATGTGAGCACTGATTTATTTGAGGAAGGCCTAAGTCGCATTACTCTTTTTACTGATGTTAGATAAAGGGTTTTCCTGAATTCAGATCTAGGTCAGCATTTGTTTATTATTATTATTATTGGCTTTTTTGGGTACTGCATGTTGAAAACCACCTTACTGAAGCACACATGTATCACCCAATAGAATCTTTTGGTAGACATTAATGTAATACATTTGCTTTTTGCTGCAGGGCTATTTTTCTGCCTAAGGAGATGTTAATGCGCAAGGCTTTTTTTACTCTGTCTTTCTTTCTGTTTGACTCTTGCTTTATCCCCTTTTAAAATGCTAACTAGGAATCTGAGTTTCAAAGTCTCTGCAAATAAATACAAGCAACCTTTCCACATGCTTTTCCAGTTGCTGTGTTGCTACAGGCCATTCTTCTGTATGTTTTGAATTGACTCCTCTTAATTCAACATCAGCACTTTTACCACACCTTAGAATTAAATTTAACCTACTTCATAATCAAGGATATTTTTCTTGTTAATACCAAGTACTTTTCTTCACAGAGACCCTCTGACAGTGTTCTCATATACAGAGCAGTAAGAAATCATCACTGTGTTGAGTTTATGTTGCTTCAGTTCAGGTTAAAAAGGAAGCATAAAATTGATTAATTCATCGACTTCTACAGTGAACTAAGAAACCTTGTGTTTTTGTGGACTGACCTGTGTCGTGCTGGACACAGACTTAAATTCATTAGAAGGTGAACTGTAAGGTGTGAAGAATAACTACTATGAGCTGCAAGTTACGTTCTAAAGCTGGGGATTTGATAACTAGTTGAGTTCTGTTACTGGCCAGTCTTGAATTTTAAAAGAAGTTGTATAGCCATGCAAATAAAGTAATCTTCACTTTGAGGTGGTTGACACAGCAAAGGTACTGCAAAAATAAAGTGGATCATTGAAATAATGCTCTGTCCTGTGAGCATCTGAAAATTGATCTCATGCATATTATTTTAAAATGAAAATGTGTTTATAATCAGGTCTGTATTTATACTTTATGTTTGCTATTCAGTTTAGAAATCTTGGAATCCTGCAGAACATCTATGCTTCAATTAACTTTTGGATTTTCTCTTCAGGGAAGATAAATTTTAGGAGGGCTTTTACTTATGTTCAGAGATTTTTTTTTTTCCCCTAATTCTAAAACAAATGATACGAACTTTTAAAAAATGTTAGCTTTTTGGCTTTAACTAAAAATGAGTTCTTTAGTCTATAAACTGAAGACTTTTTCCCTACACTGAAAGTACCCATACATTTTGCTTTGATAGTTGTATATGGAGGAGGAAACTTAATCCTGCATTTTGATAAGTAGCTGTACCTACCTACAATTTATCTTGCACACTGAACTCCCCCTGTGAAAGACTATTTCCATCGCATCTGTATACAATTTTTATGAACAAGTGATTAATTCTTTTTTTTTTTTTTCCCCCTTGAAAATTATACTGGTAAATGCAGTGTGCCCCAGGTAGAAGTACTAAATGTTCTAAAACACAGTAATGTTTTTCACACATAATACTATTATGCGTTCCAATTTCTATAAGGGATGTTTGCGTCTTTGTTTTCCATAACACATTGTGACCTTATTTATATTTCATGGTAGTTAAGTTCACAGTTAGTGTCATTCAAACAAGGGAAAATACTAGGGGGATAAGAGATGAATTTTAATAATGCATGAGGAATTGAATTGTAATTGCAGTAGTTTTCCTAAAGCCATTTTAGTTAAGGATCTCTGTCATCAATCCCTTTGAATCTTTTATACGTACGGAAGTTTTTTACCTTGGCTCTGAGTATTCAGAGGAGGTCTGGCCAATCTAATTTCTGTTTTGTTTTAGAGTTCAGAATCTATTTTCCACTTTCTTTCCATCTTGCAGGCTTCTATTTTAAAGTTGGTGTATTTTTGCACAAAGCACGACCGCAAAGTTCTTCTGCACAAAGAACTTGACCACTAAGTAATGGCCATTCATATGGCTGCTCTGCAGATTCAGGGCAAGATCAAGCAACTAATATTTGTCATAAATTTTAGTATTCATTTCTACCTCTAGATTTGTGATTTTCTTTTTGGGTGAGGCTAAATTAAAGTTAAGGTTCTAGTTATTGTCTTCATCACATGCATTAAACCATGTTGTTCATCGATGCCAACTCCTTTATATCGAAAAACTGCTGTGTAGGTTCATAGAAGTGGAGACTTTGACATAAAATTCGTGAAAATCTGTAATGGTGTGCGATTGATAGTACATATGTGCTAAGAATATTATTTGAACTGAGAATTTATTGAATTTTGTCCCTGAGGATCATTACTGTTCTTGTTTTGAAGTCACCCAGAATGTTCACAGAAACAGTAGTGTAAGTGGGTATCTGCTTCTGTAGAGCACCCAGTTACTCAGCAGCATCACATAGGAAACTTAGGTTGGAGCACTCGGCATATTGTAGCAGTCAGCCAGCCACGGTGAGAGGTTGTCTTTTTTTTAACCACCTTGAGTTGGGTTAAAGTTAGACTAGTGGTACAGGCACTGTACTAATATTTTTAATTAAACACAGAGATCTTTTTTTAAAATATATGCCCTAAACCCAGGGAAACCACATGTTGAGTGTGAGTGGAATTCATATTCCATATGCCTTAATATGACATTTAAGTTGTTACAGACTGCAGTGTCTTTGCTTTGTGAGTTCTAAGCCTGTCCGCTTGTAGAAGTGCCATGATGGTTTATTGCCATCTGCAAATTTTAATAAGCCTATCATCTCTTCTGCTGTTTTTCAGGTCCAGAATTGAGAATATTGACTAGTAGCAGACTTAGGGTAGACAATGGGAGACACAGGTGTTTGAGTGTCATACCCTTTCAGTTTTGAAGTGAATCATAGAACTACTTTTGAGTAGGCTTATGCCACCCTTTACGCCCATCATATGGCAGTTCAATCTAGACCATGTTTCCTTGACATACTTAAGAGAAAGTCACTTAAAGTAGCATCAGCCTTGTTTCAAAGCAAAACATACCTCCCAGTCAAAGGTACATTACTCTTATCACAGAAATAAATTACTTGGGTTTGGCATGAGTTGTTTCTGACAAAGCCATCTTGGCTATTATTTAGCACCATATTAAAATTTCCTTGTGCGTATCAGAAGGTAATTTAACTGTGCAGTCAAATGTAAATAAGTGATTACTTTGTAGCAGTAAGACTATATAATATTACAAGGCTGTTTGATGGTCTGGTTTTGAAGAACAGAAATGTAACGTATGAGATGCTAATTTCAGAATGCCTCCAGTGTTAATGACTTTGTTATACGAGAGCTTTAAACTCCTTAATATCTTGTTTGGATTTCAACTCAAGTTTCTGGGAATTTGCACAAGTAGGTTGGTAATTAAGGTACTTTCTGGATGTAATTATTGGAGCATACTGTAACTAATAAACTTGAAATCACTAAACATTAAATCTGTTCTTAAAGCACTACAACTTGGATAATGAAAACATTTACAACCTATATCATTCATGGAGAACAATAGTACTCCTTAATATGTTTTGCAATGAATCAGTGCTCTCTTCTTCTTCAGCCCCCGCTGCTGGCAGTTATTTTAAGATCAGAATTAATACTTATGTATATACAGTTCCTGTAAATCAGATGGATTAAAGAAAACTAATTTTTTGCCAATACTGAAGGAAGTATATGTTCTAAGGTGGGTTACACATCAGGTGTAAATATATAACATAGTTTTTCTGTAATAAATTTGTTTATGAAGAGCCTGGATCACTTGCTGGCTAGTAAGCATATTCCTAGAATCAAAGAATCATCAAGGCTGGTAAAGACCTTTAAGATCATCACATCCAACCATTAACCCCACTCTACCAAGTGCACCACTAAGCCGTATCTCCAAGCACCACATCTATATGGCTTTTAAACAAATCCAGGGATGGTGACTCAGCCACCTCCCTGGGCAGCCTGTTCCAATGCCTGACAACCCTTTCAGTGAAGAAATTTTTTCTAATGTCCAGTTTAAACATCTCCTGGTGCAGCTTGAGGCTCTTCCCTCTTGTTCTGTCACTAGTTACTTGTAAGAAGAGACCAGTGTCTACCTCTCTACACTGTCCTTATAGGTAGCTGTAGAGAGCAATAAGGTCTCCCCTCAGCCTCCTTTTCTTCAGATTAAATAGCCCCAGTTCCCTCAGCCGCTTCTCAAAAGACTTGTTCTCCAGGCCCTTCACCAGCTTCGTTGCTCTTCTTTAGACCCACTTCAGCACCCTGATGTCTTTCTTCTATTGAGGTGCTCCAAACTGAACACAGTATTCAAGGTGTGGCCTTACCAAGGCTGAGTACGGAGAGACAGTCACCTCTCTGGTCCTGCTTGCCGCACTGTTTCTAATACAGGCCAGGATGCCATTTGCCTTCTTGGCCACCTGGGCACGCTGCTGGCTCATATTCAGCCACTTGTCAACCAGCACCCCCAGGTCCCTTTCTGCCAGACAACTTTCCGGCCACTCTTCTCCAAGCCTGTAGCGTTGCCTGGGGTTGTTGTGGCCCAAGTGCAGGACCTGGCACTTGGTCTTGTTGACGCTCATACAATTGGCTTTAGCCCATTGATCCAGTCTAAGTCCCTCTGTAGAGCCTTCCTACCCTCAAGCAGATCAACACTGCCACCCAACTTGGTGTCATCTGCAAACTTACTGACAGTGCATTCTATCTCCTCATCAAGATCATTGATGAGATGTTAAACGGAAGTAGTGCCAGCACAGAGCCCTGAGGAAAGCGACTTGTGGCCAGATGCCAGCTGGATTTAACTCCATTGACCACCACTCTTTGGGCCTGGCTGTCCAGCCAGTGTTTTACTCAGCAGAGCGTATGCACATCCAAGCCATGAGCAACCAGTTTTTTAATGAGAATGCTGTGGGAAAATAGTATTATTCTATTCATTCTAGTCTTTTACTTCTGGACATAGGTGGGCATATCTACTTAAGTGGGAGCGCCTGGTTTTGTAGGCTGCTATAGCTGGTCCTCTGACAGCCAACTGGGATGGTAAAACAGAGCTAACATCGTCTGCTCTGAAACTTTTTTTAACAATTCCCGGGGTTAATGACAGACCAACTGTTAACCTGAATGTGGAAGTGTGTGTGTGTTCTAAAAGACCTTCATGTTGCGTCATGGGATGTACCCATGACTCATTATGGCTTTTATGGTTTTGTTTTCTGGAATTCACCACTTCGAAGGCTGGGTAATGGATTGGGTGGACAATTGCTATGTGACTATTTTAATCTTCTTATCAGGTGAATTGTCCTGAATTAAGTCACATTTACTTCTTTTTTAGAAAACAGATTTCCTGCTAATTGAAACTTTATATTTTTTGGGGGTGAGTCTATCCCTACATGATTTGTACATGTTCCAGAGAGAAATGTACACAATGGTATCCTGGGGTGCATTGAGAAGTGTGGCCAGTAGGTCAGGGGAGGTTCTCCTCCCCCTCTGTTCTGCCCTGGTGAAGCTACATCTGGAATACTGTGCCCAGTTCTGGGCTCCCCATTTCAAGAGAGACAGGGAACTACTGGAGAGAGTCCAGTGGAGGGCAACGACAATGTCTGGGGGACTGGAGCATCTCTTATGAGGAAAGGTTGAGAGAGTTGGGACTATTTAGACTGGAGAAGACTGAGAGAAGACCTTATCAGTGTCTGTAAATATCTAAAGGGTGGGTGCAAGAAGGGTGTAGCTGGACTCTTCTCAGTGGTGCCCAGTGACAGGACAAGGGGCAGTGGGCATAAGATGGAACACAGGAATTTCCATCTAAGTATCTCCTGACCAAAGTTGTTCTCATGAAAAATAAGCATTAAAAGGCACTTTAACTTATGCATATGTATAAAAGTTATCCTTAGTTGCTGACTGCTGCAAGTTAACCTCAGCTGTGTGCTTGTATATGACATAAGTGATGTCACACTGTTTATCCAAATGACATTGTCACAGGAAATAGCTATTATTAGCCCAAACGTTTCCCTTTTAGGAATCTGCTGGAACTTGATCCTGCCTGAGTTTATATTGATACAAGTCCCTGCAAAGATCATGCCTTTTTTTTTACAAAATCTTCTACCTGTCTTTTATTTATGCCCTCTGTCTTGCAGATGACCCAAACAAGTATTTATCCCCCAAGAAAGTTATATAAAGTCCCTAATCTTGAGGTTTTATACAAGGAATATCATATTAGGTGTCAGAACAATTCCTGAAAGGTCAGAGGTGTGAGGAATTAAGAGAAAATTTATGTAGGGCAAAACTAAGGTTCAGTTAGCTTGAACCCAATCATTTGGGACTGTGAAGTTAGCCTGTAAGAGCTAAGAATCTATATGCTAAATATGCAATTTGATGATTGGTTTTATTAGGATAGGCTATCTGACATTGAATCAAGTGTAGTAAAACAGGTATTCCTTTTATCTGTAGCCTTAAGATCATTGATGTAACTGAACAAATGGAAGTAACAGATTTTTTTGGCTTGAGGTCCATCTGCTTTTTGTACACTCTTGAACTCTTTTAAATGCAATGTTAAGACTTAAAACTTATAGTAGAAACAAGGCTGAGCACTGAAAATACTGTTTTCAATTTTCCCTAATGAAAAACATGCTATATTGTGTAGTATAAATCTGTGTTTAATTTACATATCCTTGGAGAGTCATCTTAATACCTACTGATGAAATTCAGCACTTGACTGATGCTTGAGCCAAAACAAAATCCTTTAGCACACGAATTGTTCAGTCATTATCATAGCTGCAGGGTGAAAGATGCTACCTTGTATAGTTTACCATACTACATCAGGATTCGAGCTACTCCTTCAATTTTCATTGCTGGTTTGGAATAGATGCATAGGAGCATGCAAAACTTAGGCCTGGAGAAGAAGCCAGTGTATTTTAGGATTTATTCTTACATTATCAAATCATCCCTTGATCCCTTAGAAAGTTAAAGAATATTTAACTGTCCTTGAGAATTTTGCATGTGGACAGATACAAGCATTTTACCTGATGTAATGGTTCAACAAGCAAAGTTCAAATAGTAAGAAACCATAATTTCTGCAATGCTGCCTTCTGTGCTCTGTCAGCAAACAAGGAGAGTGAAGAAGGATTCGTCACCTCCCTAGAGAAACAGGACAAGTCAGTAAGGCAAGTGGAGGATTAATATTTTTTCTGGCTGACATCAGATCATAGTATGCATTGCCATAGTTTGTCTTAAGTTTGCCAAAAAAAAAAAAAAAAAAAAAAGAAGAAATTGTAGTCTGTCATTATAGAACTGTACATTTTTGGAATACAGTGCAGATTGTGTACTTCATCTCTTCAAAATAAAACCTTTTCTTCTTTTTCTGTCGCACTCCTTTTTAACTCATGGGAATGAATACAAAGGGTAAGTACTTAGTATATTTTGCTAACAGATCCCTCTCCAAGGAGGAGGCTCATGAACCAGTAGTTAATTCCGAAAAGAAGATAAGCCTAAATTACCGTAATAAGTGAATCTTTCTTCAGATCGATGGTGAAAGATCTGATACTCTAGATCTTTAATATTACTAGCAAAATCTGGAAGGGTACTAAGTATCAGACGGATAAAGAATGAGCAAAATATCTAAAGCCTTTTTAAGTGACAACTGTCCATTAGGAACGAACAAACATTTTATTGCAAACAGCAGAGCCACTGCTTTGGTGTCTGTTCTGAGTGTGTGAAGTATGTCATTTTTTTAATTTTTTTTTTTCTCCAGGCTTAATCAGGAGATAGGAAGCCTGTAGGAGAGATAACCATTTGTAAATAAAATCTGGATCTAGAATCTGTCAGGCGTACCTGGGACAGCTAGGAAGCTGTGCGTGATTACAGGTGATAGCATGAGTACAGTGTGCTGCTGACTTCTGTAAGCTAGAGGTTAGAGTGGTGTAATGTTCGTGTAACTAAGAAGTCTTTATCTGCTTCTTACAACTTGAAAGGTAAAACAGTATGTAATTGTTGTCTTTTGCTTAAAGCTGCCTATGAGTTTCTGCATATAATGAGATGTTACAAGACAGCTTGCTGTGGGGTGGTAAAAAGCTGACATGTTTCTACAGTTCATTTACTTTGTATGTTTTGTATGACTCGGAGAGCAGTCCTCCCTGTCTTGACCCTCGTGCAGCTTGTTGACTGAGTGTATTCCATGCTTTAAACTGTGTTGTGGTGTTAAATAATTGTTGATAGCATCTTTTCAGTAAATCCCTTATGTTTTAAATGTATTCAGAACTTGTCTCAGTTGGTCAGATACTAGGCCAACTGATGCTGGAATCAGAAGTCCTAATCAAACATTTATTATTTCTTGTAATTATTAGAGGTTTGTGAATATCCCACATTTCCACCCCTAAAAACCCGAAGAGCTAACTGTGCAAAAGCACTGTTCAGTAGCAAACCTTTTAATGGCCTGTGGTTAACCATGCTGTTAAATGGACTGTTTTAAGTTGGTTCAGCCATTGATAATTGTTGTATAAAGCTTCCTTTCTAGAATTTTATGAAAAAAGAAGACTGTGAAACAACTTGAAAATACTCTGACTACTATATGCTTACTATTTAGCTAGTTCCAACTTCAGATACTCTTAGGTCATCTTTGAGATTGTTTCTTCCTGACCAGAACTGTTTGATTTGTACTTAACTTCCAGTAATCAGTACTGATAGAACAATTCAAATGGATCAGTTTATTATATGACAGTCAAGTAGATCCAAGTCAGGGGGTGACCATCAAATCACTTTATCTGACCTCTACAACTTGTTTTTATTTCAGCTAGAGCATTTTATCCTCAAGAGATGTGCCATAATCAGGACTATGATCTAGGTATCTGTATGTCAGGGAACTGGCAGGGTGAAATATGCCCTTGCAAGCAATCTGGAGGAAGAGTAACGTGAAGTCCTACACAGATTAATCTTACTGATCTTTGAGAAACGTTCCTGATAAGGGAATAGTCTGCCAGCCATTAGAGCATTCTCTGTGAGTTGAAGAGGAAGGGAGACCTAGGGTAAACACAAGGAAAAACTTCTTCACAGTGAGGGTGACAGAGCACTGGAACAGGCTGCCCAGGGAGGTTGTGGAGTCTCCTTCTCTGGAGACGTTCAAAACCTGCCTGGACACATTCCTGTGTGACTTG
>WTSP01014567.1:87547-117630 GCA_025331215.1 Actenoides lindsayi | reverse complement strand
GTGCCCACTCCCTTGTCCAAGTCAGAATGAAGCTTGAGAATAAAAAGAATTAAAAAAAAAAAAAAGAGAGAGAAAGAGAAAAAGAATATTAATGGTGTTTTCTAAGCTGAAAGGCAATTACTATTTTTACTTTTTTTTATGTTATGTAACAAAGGGTATTAGAGGAACCGATTTCATAAATCCTGAAGTGCCCCTAAGTGCATGGAAAAAACGTCAGTAGTATGCTATCTAAATTTTAACCCTCATCATTTAACCCATCACAGAGAGCATTTCAAAATTCTACCTGCTTTCTCCCATGAATACTGTTCACTAAAGCTGCAATGAAGCAGTCCTATGGATTAGTTACACACGGAACTTTTAAGACCAAGGATGGAAAACCACCAACCACATTGAACAAACATGAGATGACATCAGAGTGTCAAAAGCTTTCACAGGCATTTGGTTTTCAGAGTAGAAGGAAAGTAGCTAATTTTCATTTCACACACAAGAGCTTGACAGAATCCCAAACTCAAAGTCAAGCCTGGTTTAAAACAAGAAAATACAGACCTCTTAATTACATCTAATGCTAAACAGAACTAAAAATACTGCCTTTTACAGAAATATTTGACCATTTGTTTCTGTCCTTTGTGATATAGCCACATTGTGGACAGCGTGATGCTAGAGTTCTCTTGCTCATTGGAAGAATACAGACCTCAATCACTTCTGCCTCAACTCAATTATTTCTGCCTTAAATACCAATATACAAATTTTCCAGTCTATTAGTATGTTTAATTCTAATTTGAAAAAAAAACCACTTGAATACAAATCCTTGGATGTTTTTGTCCATTTGATCTGTGCCTATACTACTTTAATGTGGCCTTAAACACTAATTCAAATGCAGGACTTTTTGAAATCAAAATACAGCATGATGAACCGCTTTCTCAGATGCCTTCATCTGTTTCATGCTCATCCTTTACATACATCTAAAAGTTTTCAATTGATACTCAAGGTTACATCACTGATGGTGAAATAGCTTTTAAAATATTCGCCCGTTTGTCCCATCTAATGAGGACTAAAGAGACCTACTATAATGGGCACAGGTTGGAATGGAGTTTTCAAGAGTGAATTCCCTTAAGCAGTATAGTAAAGCGATTATGGATATAGGCTTTATTTACATGATGTACTGCCCAAGGTGAAACACAATAGAGGAAACATGGGACATGAAAGGAGATTATGTAGAAAATGAATTACTGGGAAACTAAATGGTTTTGGTAATGGGGCAAGAAGCTAAGCTACAGAGAAACAGGTAAAGGCAATTATTAACATTTATAGCTATTGCCTTGAAATTGAAAATAAGTCCTTGTGATTGTGGAAGAGGTCATGGTTTGTGGGACAAAGTGAACATGAAGATAGTGTCATCTTTGTCTACTTTTTTATCTCATCATTCCTGCTCAGTGAATATACTAGATTCTGATCTTTCATCTAGCTGCCCCCTGCATGTGATTTTAAATTATCTCTCCAGTTTGAAGTAAAGCATATTGCTTCTTGAGCACTGGTTCACTGTGGAAAGATTCAGAGGAAGTTAATTCTTTTCCTCCTGGGGTGTTAAATATTTCCTTGCTTGCAAAATGAAAAGATAATGCAGCCTAAGATAATTAATGTCTATTTCTTCCTCATCATTTTAATTTAAGTGGCTCACAAGCTTCCTGCTGTTCCATTATACCTTGTTCAGTTAAAACTTAGTCTTTTCCTTCCATTATCAAATAGAGGCTTACAGACATACATGGAAAGGAAAAAAAAATCAAAATTATGAGAAACTTCAAAGATAAAATTTTAGAACTTTGGGAACACCATTTTCTTACTTGCACCCCTGTACTAAATAAAGTATGTCTGGGTTTTATTCTGAAGTCTGCATTGTTCCATAATCTTGGAAGTAAAAATATCACAGAGCAAAAGAATGTGGTTTCAAAGCAGGGATTTGTAAACAGGGAAGTGTGCCAAGAATATTGTCTCTACTCTCATCTCCTGTCATCAGATTTGGCAGTAAAGCTGAGATGGTGCAGTGTCTTTCTGACTGCCAGCTGAAGGGTTTATGTTCACCTAGTAACAAATCAGAATGCCTTGCATGTGTTATCCAAGCACTTGAATTATACTAGAAAGAAATAATTATAGTTACTTCCCATAGCTAGGGAAAGTGGTAAAAAGAATGACAAAAAAAGATCAAAACAAGGGCTCCTGAGAGGAAGGTAGAGTGAAATACAAACACAAGCATAGTTTTGGGGTTTTTTTCAAATGTACTGCAGAAAAAAAAGCTTTAGAACTGGCAGCATTAGCAATTCTACAGTTACAGTTGTTTACTGTGCATCTCAAACACCACTCAGCTACTATAACGTAGGAACAATTCAATTGCTTTAAGCAGAGCTGCATTGCTTTGCATTAGCTGGGACCTGCCACATTGTATTTATTCACCATATCATGCTAACCTGCCAATTTCAATATAGGCTTCTTAGACGCCATTGCTGGACTCAGGGCAAATGTATGTTTACTTGCAACCCACATTGAGCTATGCAATTTGTGGGGCAACTCAACAATACAAAATGTCTAATGACTGTAGAGGAATACCCGATTGCTTTAATTGAAAAAGAACTAAATTCTCCAACAATGAAAGGCACTTAGTACTGAGGTTCAGATGCAAGGACAGAGAGAAAGGAACTAGCATTGTTTGGACTTGCAGAACACTAGAAAATCATCCTGACTTTCAGTGCCTGAAATTTTCCAGAATGCAGCCTAGGCTAAAGAAAAAGTGCCTGTTAGTGTGTCTCTGATTTATGTGTTTCAAGCTGTATTGCACTGCAAGAAAAGACATCTATCTTTTTTTTTTGATGAAAAACATACAGATTTGCGGGAGACTAGTTTTCTGACAGTGTGTCCAGCAGTAGTTTTGGGTTTGTATCCCATATCTCCTTCTTGCTATACTTATTTTCTAATTCTTGCTCTTCCGCTATTTGAGCAAAACTACACAGCAAGAGAAAAAGTGCTCAAATCTTACCTATCCCACTCCCCTCGCCATGTTTACATTTCAGAATTGCTTGAATTTCGACAACACAGAGGTAAAAATTATTGCATTTACATGGATTTTTCTTATTGATATGTTTCCTCTGTAAATCCTGAATATTAAAACTGTCACAAAGGTTTGGAAATGTGAGGGATTCATTTCTACTTTTTCTCTAATCTGCACTGTTATTCTCACCACCTAAGTAACAGAGAGTTTAGTGTCGGATCTTTGGGCAAATCTGCCCCAAGTGAAAATGTGTAAAATGAATGATTTCTTGCAGTAAACTGCTAGTGCAGAAAATCATGAATATTTTTCTGTGATGGCAGATAAAGACATATCATCCCATAATTCTTGCTAATGTGTGCAAACAATGACACATGGTAAAGGAAATGACTGATAAAAAATCCAGTATGAATAATAAGATGGAGACTATTTTAAAATACATTGAATAAATCTATGCAGAAACTATGCCAGTGTTCTTGAATCATATCCAGTAGCAGATGCCCGACTGTCAGTCTACAAGTCCATGTGATCTAGCAATCTGCTTCAGCCTGTAACTAGCTGAAAGCTAGTTTGCTGCAGAGAGGATGGAAAAAGTTGGTAACAACACGCTACAAGCACATCTGGGAGAAATTATTTCTTCAGTTCTTTGGGTAGTTATGTCCAATTCCTAATGAGTAGTATGATTATTGGTATTTTAGCAATAAATTAAGACCTTACTGCTTCAGTAACTCAGTGTTACAAACTGTGTCACTTCAGGAATTCATAAACCTGCACAAATGATTTGACATACATATGAAACCACACAAAAATAATGAAGAAATGCATTAGCTAATGTACTTCAAGAACTGCTATATACTCCCAGCTAAATTCAACATGGCAGTAGTATGCACCAGAAGTTTTTGTTGGTTGGTGCTGGTTTGCTCCTTAGCATCCTATGCATTTGATGCTCAGCTGTTCATCTTTTTTTCTTATATACTTCAATGACTTGCTTTAGTAAACTTAACAGTGATTTGGAAAGTCAAATTCACAGACATAGGTGAAGAAATCAGAAGCAAAAGAAACTCAACAAATTGCAAGATAGTCTAGCCTTAAAATGAAGTAACCGCTATACCCTCACAGAAGATGCAAGAACAAGGGCTATGACACTCACTAGGATTGCTGGGATATTAATTTCACAGCAATACCGGCATTGAAATGTTATTTTATGAATTGACTAGTTCCATTTCTGTATTTCCTGTCCATATACAATTTTTAAAAAGGGTAGAGAAAGACAAAAGGAAGAAGTAAAAAAGTTTTAAATGTCAAGGAATGTTTAACACCCGTAATTTCATATATTAACTGTGTGATATACTCTGAGATTCTAGGTCTTATTCCATTGCTAGTTTCACAGGCTGAAAAAAAAATCACTGTTCAATTTATTGCTAGTAGATGAATTCAAATGCTATATTGCAGTCCATATCCAGACTGAAAACACTGCTAAATGTTCCAAGATGTTAACTGTTCCTTGTATGTACAATACTAGTTATCCATCCAACATCTGTACCTTTAAATAATTTTTCATTATGCGATATATTTTAGGATCTTATTCCATTATTTCCTCTGCCTGTGTCTACTTAAAAGTATCTCCATTTGCTCTGTAGCCACCAGCTCCACCCCTGCCCTGTCCTGTGTAAGAAGTGCAATGAAAACTGTTCAAGAAGTCAAAACAGGCGGTCAGCTCCAGTATTACCTAACACTGCAAGCACGGAACAACACCCTGAACCGAGAAAAGGAAGAAAGGTCATTCCTTGTTGTACAGAAAGCAGAGGTGCAAGCAGAGCTATTATGGCAATCCTCTACTGCAAAATTCTTTGTGTCAGAACAGGGATGCCCACTACAGGACAGGATGGTGTAAATGAGCCTAGAGAAAGCTTTGATACTAACCACCTAAAAAGACTTCCTATTTGAACATCGCTCTTTTAAAAGATACTTACTCTACACATATTTTCTATTGGCAGGAACTCTATGGCCTACACAGATTGCACAGTTCCTTTCAAAAAATCATAATTAGATTCCAGTGTACTGCTTTTATACAAACAGATTTTTTTTTCTTCCCTCTAAAAATAGATAAAAGATGAAAATTTTCCTGAGATAACGGCGGGAGAGGGGGTTGTCAGAGATTTTAATTCAGGAAATTGAGTAATAAAAACAACAGTGCAATTGGTGCTAATCAAATCCAATCAAAGGTTTTTCCTTTCCTCCGGTCTCCACTCATCACACATACGTTCCCCCACACAGCCCCCCCCTCCAGAGGACGTTTAGGGACAAGGCAAAATCTGCTCACAACACACTCAGTGCAAATGTTTCTTGATCCTAAAAATTTGGATTACATAGGGCATCTTCCGAACAGTCAGTTAACATGCATTAATCAGGCAAGACTGCAGGCTAAAGCCTGTGTTGGGAAGAGTTCGGACACTGCCACGAAATGGGTCAGCTGAGCAACAGTCTGCAAAACAGGCACATGGAAAGAAGTAGCAACTAAAATCATAGAATCACAGAATCATCTAGGTCACAAAAGACCTTTAAGATTACTGAGTCCAACTGCCAAATGATGTTTTTAAAAGGTCATTTGGAAAAGATGGCTTTGTATCCTTTTAAGACTGAAAAATTCTTTGCAATAGGAAGGGGTTTCTTTGCACTGGCTTGGTACAGGGCTTTTTGCAAGAGACCCCCCATCCATGAGTAGGCTTTCTTAGTGCTATGAGACTTTTAAACAGTAATTAAAAATGTCAAGTAAAGGATGTGTGTGTATGTATATGTAAAATATATAAAAATGTAAAATATATAATATATATAAAAAGTAGCAAGCTTTATGTTATTACCATGACTAATATTCTTAGAGATGTGCAGCTTATTTTCCTATGTTTAGTAAAATAGCTACTTCCAAGAATTGGCATTCTTCTGTCTAATTTTTATAAAAATGGTAATTTTACAACATTGTTCTGCATTTTGAAGTATCTTTTGTACATTGTCCAAATTAGATTCTTATTCAAGAGGAATTAAATAAAAAGGTTTATCTACTCTTCTTCCAGTGATTCCTGTTTGGCAAATAAAGCTGAGCTTTATTTAAATTAAACCACCGATTATCCAATTAAATTAAACATTATCTGCTTCTGTCACGGGGATTTCATTTAAGCATACTAAGTCAAACCAGACTTTTCCAATAATGAGTGTGATTGCCAGTTAGTAATGCGATGGCAAATAAGTCATTAGCAAGGAATAAAAACAGTACCTGACCTGGTCAGTTCAAAGGCATCTTCACCCCTACCAACATCACTAACTTAAGGGGTCAAGGATTGTTATTTTTCTAATTATTCTCTAGAAGAAGATTTTTTGCGGCACTTTGCAGAATTCAATAATAACACAAAAAATGTGCAAAATGTGCAAAAACACATTCCATAATAAATAATTTTTCTTTCATGAAATACGATTGCCTGTAGACCAAAAAAATATTGCTAAATGAAAGAAAAAAATTGCACACTAGTAAAATATTGAAAGAATAAAAATCTATCAATAATGTCTCATCATAATTTAATTATACAAGTAATCATATATGTCGTTACAAGCTGCATATATTTCAGATGATGACTTTGACATGGGCATTTCAGCTAGAGTTGATGCATACAGAAAACACTGTGTCGTCATCATCTCAAACTTTAATGTACATATCAAAGTCAGAAGTAACTTCTTTTGTTGTTAAATTATTCTTACTGAACTCACATAACTTCATGATACAATGTTCTCTGTGTATGGATGTTCATAGGTTTAAATCCACAGTTATGTTGAGTTCCATTTGAGAGAATCGTTCTGCAGAATGGTAACAAGTGAGGGGACCAAGAATCTGCTGAGGCCTCTAGGTATTAACACTATTAAGTAACAATATAATCACAGGTTCCAAGAACAAATTCCAGTAGTGGACATTAGACAACAACAGATCACAAAATTTGGGGAAATTTATCAACTTCCCATCTCTTCTTTCTCCCGTGTAATTTTATACATCCTGCTGAAGTAGTATCAGCTACAATGATGTCTGCAGCTGCTTATGACAGCTCAGTGGAAAATGATTTCACCATCTCATTAATTTTTTATAATTTCAGAATTTGGCAAGTATTTGCCAGGAACAAAGCAGGGATTGAATCTGAAACTCTCACAGTCACAAGACCTTAATGCATCAGATGGGAAAGGTGAAGTTGTGCCACATACCCTCATGCACAAATGTGGCCTTTTCCTTTTCTTGCTCTACTGTGTACTTGAAATCTATGGTGAACTATCTTCTAGTTCAAAGGAGTCTGTGCAAGACATCAACTGTCACAAATGAACGCATTTCAGTTGGTACCAGTGGAGCAGGTTTGATTTACACGTGTGAAAACATTGATGCTTCCTCTATTACCAGTACCTGGCAGGGGTCCCAGTGGCTAAGTGGAAGCATATTGTTGATGCCTGAAACTGAGAAGAAACTAAATGAAGATAAGATGTTACAATCAAATTCTACATTCTTGCTATTTAATTGTGCAAGATCTACAAAACACCCAATAGCACTGCTGTAGTTAATTAAAATGGTAACTATAGAGGGTTGGTGCTCTTTTTAGGTAGTATATATGAATGTAGTATTTCCTCTTTGAAACAGAAATCACAGTAAGAATATCAAAAAGAGCTGCATTTCTCTAGATGCCACATACTGACAGCAATGTATTATTTTTCACCATGTTTCCTGCTGTATCCCTTCTACACCTTATAGAAAAGATCAAGGCATGAAAATATGAATTATGCTGTATGAATAAATATAATAAAAATAGATAGTAGAGACTTAGGAAGCCTTTACATGAAACACACTAGATCTATAACAAAATTTGTAAGACACTTGTTAGAGAAGAGTTTATAATTTCTAATGACTGCCTAATTATATTGATGAAGATAGTGTCTCTGAAAATCACCAAATAACCAATGTTCAAAATGTGAGAACAGGCAGCTCTCAAACCTGTATTATACTGCAGTTAGATTGCAAAGTGTCACTGAAATGAGGCTGTTGGCAAGGTTAGATATTTTCAGTCTAAAAGAAAGTGTTTGTGCCCGTGAAATAAAATCACAAAATCTGTTTTCTTTCAAGGGTGTGTGAATGTGATGCAGTCTCTGTAGAATTATACGCTATAGAAGTCTTAAGTTACATGATATGAAAACACGTTTTATTTCCCTTCTTCCTTATAGGTTAACTACTTGGGCTTTGCATGGGAAATACCATTAACACCACAGGATATATGCTTGAATACCAAATCCAAAATCAGCAAGACATGAGATTCCTTATCTCATCTAATAATGGGTCATGATACTAAGGACACTTTTTTTTCTTGAGATGTAATTTCCCATGGAAGCTGTAACTACAGCTGCTCAGTTGAATGATGGGCTTTTTCCCTTTCACCAGAACTGCCCGACTAATGCCAGTGGGAACGCCTTTGAGTAGGCTGCAGGATTAGCTATGAATATGTGATAGGGAAAACAGTGTACCGTGTGCCATTCTGCTTCTGAAGTGACAGACAAAAAGACAGCTGCATATTGATGGCTGCCATGGCAAACAGGCTCTGAGCAGCTTCCCATTCTTTCCCTTGGTGGCATTCACTTCTCCACTCCAAATGTCTGGAGCTAGTTGAATTAACCTTGAACTTCTTCATATCATACTGTCCCATCTAGTTAAAGCAGTTGCTTGCTTTTGTAAGCCTGGCTCTTCTGAAATTAATCATGGAAAACTCCACGCTTCCTGCCAGAGTTGCTCTTCTGAGGAGGCAGTAACCCATACGAGGGACAGTAGCTGTGAAGCAGCATACATTTTCACACTACAGCTGGAACTAGGAGAAGAAATGTATCTCCAAGTATGTAGTCATAAACAGCTAAAGGCATAGTAGTGATGGAGCCAGTTATTTCCTACTATTAATCAGTAGCTAATGCAGAAAAATGTGATTATGGGTTACCTGACCTCCACAGTCATAGAAACAGTGCACATGACCACATACAAAGTGAATCCTGAGCCTGACTCTGGCTCCCTGACTCAGCTCTGCAAAATATCTAGAGAGCTTCTCTGGAAAGTCTAAGGCTCAGAGTAGTTCTGAGAAGCATACTCTCCCTAAGACTGCCTAAACTAGGTTTACCCTACTTTAGGAAGCCACAGTTCTCTGACCTGAAAGGACACGGATCACCACACTGTCTCCTGTTGCATTACCCAGTGGTCTGCCTATGCTAAAATCCTTTGTGTGTATATCCCAAAGATGATGATGTTAATAATATGTGTTAAAAAGCACTGATGGATACACAACTTTTAAGTACCTTTAACAGGACTCTGTCATATATCAAAAAAAGAACAGGCTCCTGTAGTTAGAACATGAAAAGAAAGACTAGAGTTGTAGGGTCTCCTCTCTGAGTAAACAGACTGTTGGAAACATATGCTGAAAGAGTATTAGTTTAAGTCTTTTGCATTTGGAGAGGTCAAAGATTTTAAACCGATTATAAAAGCTTATGCTTAATTTGACATTGATTGGAACTTTAAGTAGCACATAAATCTGCTATTTCATTTTTTATTTCTATCAGTATACGCTTCAATTCCAGACTGATCGTGGGGGGTTTTAGAGCAAATGCCTATTAAATTCTATTGGTGCTGATTAAACTTTCTTTGTTTTGATCTTTCCCTTATATACATTTTTTTTATTATTTAAAATATTTTTCTTCACTGACTGAATTGCAAAGGAATACAAAAACTTGCTTCCTCACCTATTTAAAGTTATGTTATATACAATAAACTTGTTCTGTAAATCACACTTACTGTAAAGCACTGCCAGCTAAAGTGCTTCTTTTTGTTTCATAATGACACACTAGACTAGATAGGGAATGACAGAGTAAAAAGATTCTGCCTCAACTTGTCTATGACTGTGACAAAGCACACCATCATAAACTATTTGATCACTCTCTTCTAAATACAAAAAAACCCAACAGCACATATATTCAAGGCATAATTTTAAGGCATTTACAGGTACATAATTTTGAGTGAAACAGGTTTTTTAATTTCTTTAACTTAAGTTGGCCAAAAAACACAGGCAAAAAAAGCACACCACAACACAAAATAAAATTAAAAATAATCCATCAGTCACGAATCAGTAATGTTTAATGCGTATGAGGTATAGGAATAGAAGATACAGCAGAGAAACTGAAAGACTTCTGTGCCCAGATGTCTCAATTCCAAGAAAGTGCAATAATGTGAATCATGTTCCAGCTGCAAGATTTCCTCAGAACAATAGGCTGTATTAGTGAAATCACCTTTTCACACAGCAAATGTTGATTTTCCTCTGGTTCCAGAAGAAGCATAGGAAAGGGTTTTGTTGCATATATTTAATTTTGCTGAAACATTCAAAACAGTTTCAGGTTAAATATTCCTTGGTTATGAAACCCTAACTTGCTGTGCATTTGCTACAGTGTTGAGGCAAACTTCCTTCAACACTGATTGGGGTCAAGGTATAATTCAAACAATAATGGAATAAACAGCTGTCCCTCTATGTTTTGAAAACACTTGCTGAAGCCGGTTTCTGGTCTGATCAATTTCCATTCTTTGTCTCAAGGACCAACAAGAAATTGGTAAAAAAGAAACAGTGATTACTTAAGAGCAGAGTAGCAAATTAAGAAATTTTGTGGCCTCAATGTAAATAAGTTGAACAAATTAAAAAGAGAATAAGATCAATGAGTAACTACTACAGAAAGAGGAGTAGAAACTTGGTTTTGAGGTGGCTGAGTACATGCAGCCACTCTAGAGTCAGAGGAATTAAAGTGTTTAAGGCGCGTACACCTTGCAGGCCTGCTTGCAGGTCACCTCCTGCATCATGATGTCCACACTGCAACATGATGCCATTTCATATTCAGAATGACAACTAAAACCAGTGGTGGAATCCAAGGCATACTGGCAGAGGAAGGCCTACATGAGAAAAGGGCTCTAGTACTTTCAAGCTTCCTTAGAAACAGAAGAACTTCCGGTATAGCTGGCAGGGATATGAACCTTATTTCCAATTTCAGAGTTTTACAAATAATAACAAAGGGGTCATATCTTCAATTTGTTACTCAATCAAATATAATTAGGGTCTTCAGGAATAGCACCAGTCACTTCAACAGAATGTATATGAGGTGCTATTCATGATATTAAAACTTAGTAAGCTAAAGAATATAATAAATAAAGCAAGTAAATTGGTACAATACGTAAAGCAACACACTGCGGAGTTTTCATTTTCCTTTAGCTCGACTCACAGAAAAAAATCTAGGCAGTTTCACAAAAGTAATAAAAAAATATCTTTCAGTGGGGTCTTTTGACTAATTGACCTTTAAAAAAAAAGTAAGTTCTTCAGACACAGGAAAATTATCAGATAGAATTCATTCTTCAGGTGTGGATTATTTAAAACAAGCAGGATTTATATGGCACTATGCAGGACTGGATCAAATCACAGAAATCCTGTATGTATTGTAAGATATGGATACATCCATATTTCACATATCATTAAGTTGCATTGTGTAAGAATATTGGTATGCCTTCTGTTTAATAAGGAAACCACACCTATGTACTAACAAGCAAAGTATATTCCACAGCTCAATCCTAAATCACTTCTGCTCAAATGGAGCAGTTTAATTACACATCTGAACAGTGACTGTCTCTGCTGGACTATCCCAATGCAACATTTTTTTTAAACGTGTGGAGTTTACATGAAGTGATATTCTAGCTATAGCATTTTACTTGCAAGATTTACTCATGTTTTCAGCGGATAAAGAAAAATGTTCCTAAGAATCAGTGCAGAATACAGTATAATAAGTTAAAGAGCTTCATAATTTGGAACAGAAGTGATTGTATGGCTGCAGTAAGAGCTCTCTTTTCTTTAACTGTGGCTGTACTTATGTTTTATACTGATGAGATGAAAGAACAGCCACCCCTGCTGCTGTTGCTATTAGAGATGGAGAAAGAAGAGAAGAGCATAGAGTCATTTTACCCCAGAGAGAGAGGGCAGCAAGGTTATTGCTAGAGATCTTGGAATAGGGAAGAAACGGGAAGCAAGGTAGGAGAACTGTGTCTGGACGAGTGTATAATTCACTCCTTTTCTGATAGAGCTGATCAAGGAAACAACAGAGGTGTTCATTTGTCCCTAATGCTTCTGCATATGGTTCTTCCAGAAGTCCAGGGAAAAAAAAAACTACAAAGACAAAAGCTCTCCAGACCCCAGGGAAGCCTAATTGTGGCCATAAAATTTAAACCTTGGCCTTGGGAAAGTCAAAAGCAAAACTGCTATTGTCTCCAATTTTATTTAATAATAATTAGGGCCCTGCAAGTACTAGCAGAGTGAGAGTAAACATTTGCTTTTGTTTAAATTCATGCACATAGGGTTGGGGTTTTTTTCCATTTTCAACTTTTAACAAACCAAAGATCTCAAAACAGAAGCAACAAAAGCATTTTGTTGGGCCTCTAAGAAAGACAGCGACAATCTTTTTACACGGCCTGTTGTTACAGGATAGGGGGCAATGCATTTAAACTAAAAGAGGGCATATTTAGACTAGATAAAAGGAAGGAATTTTTTACAGTGAGGGTGGTGAAACATGGGAACACGTATCCCAGAGATGTAGTAGATGCCCCATCCTTGGAAACATTCAAGGTCAGGTTGAATGGGCCTCTGAGCAACATGATGTAGGTAAAGATGTCCCTGCTCACCGCAGGGGGATTGGACTAGGTGACCTTTAAAGGTCCCTTCTAACACAAACCATTGTATGGTTCTATTTTACTTTCTTGTGTGGAAATCATTCACCATCTCTCTCTCCCTCCCTCCCTCTCTCTCTGATTTTCCAGAACCTGAAATAATACTATTTTATTGCTTCAAGATTCAAGAGATTATCAAATAATGCTTTTTGCAATTTTAACAATAAATCTTCAGTTAGACCAAAATCTATCTGAACTGTTTCCACAGGTGCAGGAGTTACTTGTTATGTGACAGGAGTTTTATCCATTTATTGATGTTCACAGGCTTCTTTCACAGACAAATGTTGCAGCTAAATTCACCTGGATTTGCAAGAGCTGCTAATTATGATCAAGGAGGTCATAGTCACAAAGGGAAGCATATTTTAGCAATTTTCCTAAAAGATACATCCCTTTGGTGTGATAGATGATTTACACATGCCCTTTTTGAACATAAGAATAGACTTAGCTGTTAAATAATAATAAATTCATTGGCTGGAAACCTTCTAAGCTTCAAACATTATCTATTTCCTTTGTGCTCTGCCTTTCAATATTCATGGATTTGCAACACAGTTCTCAAGTTCATCATCTTATGACATGGGCTCCAAATATAGAAACCAGGATTGAGAAATATATTTGTGCCTCTGTAAAAGGAAAATGTAAATACAACTTATGATAAGGAACAAATTTCAGCTTTGTTCTGACAAGTATTTTTACTCACTGAATAATAAAGAATCTCTACTGTGAATAAGGCACTTTAAGAAAACATACAACGTAGCGATAGATGAACTTTAACTGTACCTGAAAGACATACATATATAAACTATATAGTTGTTAATGAGATCACAGAACACTGGTATATATTTAGAATTAGATCCGTTAATCTAAACTAATTAGCATCTGTTTGTTATTGAAACTCCTACTCTAGCAATATTTGCAACTTAAATTGAGCTAAATTTAACAATGAAGGATAACGTAGTCTGATTTACATAGGACAGTAAGTCAATTGCTGCAAGAATCCAATTAATTCAGGAAAATAATATATAAACAGAGTGCTTTTGCTTAAACCATATCAAAGAATGAACAGGTAATTCACTTACTGACTAGCGGATTTACCAAAAATGAGTAAGACACAAAACAGTAGTTATTTCTGTTGCTTATCTTTTTTTTTGAGGGGAAAATACTCAAGACATACAAATTACTGAATCTGTGGAAAGCAAGTGTTTCTAGCTCTATTAGCAAATTGATTATTAAAATACTTATTTTCAGTGCAAAGTTGTTAGAATATCTCCTTTATTTCAAGGGTATCTGACAATGATTTATCTTCTGCAGAATAGATTCAATGCAGTCAAAACTGCCTTACAAGACTGTTCCCTTTATAAGTATTGCTTAGGGTAAGCGAAGAGTACTGGTCTCTAGCACTGAGGCAAGCTGTATTTTCCTATCTTGTTCAGAAGGCAAGATCTGCCTCCAGGACAATGATCACAGTGTGTGACTATATGAACATAGTAGGTGCAGCCTCTGAAAACACTGCATGCAAGCTACCCGTGGAAAGACACGCAAGGCTGTGCTCTGTAGTACTGCACTGTACGTATGTCTAAGGAATGACATGTAATTGCAAAAACTCATATCCACAGCAAGACACAGGTCTATTTGTATCAGCCATGTGCCCCATAGAGCTCATTCTATTAAAGGAACAATGGGGAGTTTGACTCAAGAACAGAAAAAGGTTTTATGCATAGAGCTTCCTACTCCTACCCTCACCGTCCACGTCTGCACGGGGAAATAGCCATTCGTGTTGAGCAGCTTTGAGATCCAATTTAGAGCTGCATCCTTTACTCTAAAACTAAGTCTTTCGAGAGACTGGCTTAGGGGCATGAAAAGAATACAGCATTCCCTTGTAGTGGGCCTTTTTAAGCTTTCAGAGTAGATTCATCCCTCTCCGGCATCCAGCTGACCTTGTTTCGAGTGCTGCAATATTTGCTTTGGAAAATCATCTAGCACAGACAAAAGAAAATATTTAAGCAAAAACAAGCTTTCAATTTACTGTACTTGTCCCTTAAAAGTGCATATTTTTCATTTTAATGATACATTTACAGGAAACATGAATTGGTGTTGTGGGATGCCAAACACCTGTCACAATGAAATTTCATGCTTTGAAATTATGAACAATGTCCCAGCACACTTACAGTCTTTATCAGGACAATGTTCCTCTGTAAGAATTCAACAATACTATTTTTTTCTATAAATATTCTTTTAAAACTGATAAAAATAGTGACACACCTCTGCTAAAGATTTTGAAATTCATGAGTACACCAAGAATTATTTGCCAATTTGTTCATTAACCAAATGATCTAGTTGGACTGGGCTTAGCCAGGGTATTTAACAAGCCATTGTAACACCAATTTCCCACTAGATAAAAATAATCTTAAAATTACTTTGTTTTAAACAGTACTTCCAAGTAGTGGAGTTTTCATTACTGGAACAGCTGGTACCTGGAGGAACATTAGTTTTTCTCTTAATCTGATATACCAGCTGCAGAATTCCTGAAGTATCTATTTTGTAGTAAACTCTGTTACTACTGTGGACACCTGGTGACAATTTTGGGGCTCCATTATTATCATCACTGTGGAATATGGGATTCCTGGGGATTTCTCTTTTTTGGTAAAAACTCTAATCTTCACCACTGTAAAGATAAACGTATACAAATTCATTCCTAAGTGTGAGATGAACGTGAAATGGAATCTGTATTTTAGATGAGAAAACAATGGGGGAATCTGAAGATACTTCATTCCACAAAGAAAAATGTGGGGTTTTTTTCATACACATGAAAGAATCTCAGAAATGCTGATTAACCTTCCACTCAAACCAAACCTGGTACACGCCTTCTCTACTGAAACAAGTTTGTCCTTGAAAGGTACTGTCTTCATTTTCAAGAAAGAGAAAGGGAAAAAATCAGAATTATACAGCGTGGCTTTCCAACTTGTCTGTGATCTCTGAATGACATGACTTTGATAGCCAGATTAGTAAGTGTTTCAGCCCGGCTGGGCCATACATAGCTCAGCTAAGAAGAGGAACGTGCCTATCTATAAAGAGGGTATAAAGGAGTGGGTATGGATCTCAGTCGGAGGGTATTTCTCCCCATGACTGGAGCAGCATTCTCACATATACCCCTCCTCAGCACAGCAACACAGACGCACCAGAACCACGGAGGGACCGCTGTCAGGCGCTGCCAACACTGAGGGAACACTGTCAAATGCTGCCAACACTGAGGGCACGCTGTCAGGTGCTGCCAGAGGAGTTCCCCAAAGTGCAAATAAGCTTTTGTTCGCCCAGCATCACCAGCTGCCTTTAGCGCTCTGATCCTGCTGCTCTCCCTGCCTCTCTCCCGGGGGCGAAATGTCTGTCCCATGCCATGCCAGGGCAGCAGGTACCAGCCAGTTCTCTCGCAGTCCAGAGCAGCTCGTACCTTCCCTTGCTGGCCAGCACTGCCTGGTGTGAGAATGTCTCCTGGGTCAGAGACATCACCAGGAAACTCCCTGGTCTGGTTTGGCCCTCTGATTATTGCCTGCTACTGGTTATGCAGGCTGGCAGTGATGAGGTTGTGGACAGAAGTCCTGAAGCGATTAAAAAGGACTTTAGGGAACCGGGACAATTTGTTGGAGGATCAGGAGCACAGGTCATGTTTTCCTCAGTCCCTTCAGTGGCAGGAAGAACACTGAAAGGTTCAAAACACACCTGATTAACATGTGTCTCAGAGACTGGTACTACTGGTGGAACTTTGGGATTTTTTTGATTATGGGGAAGTTTATACAGCACCAGGCCTGCAGGCAACAGATGGCAGTTCAGCTGTCTCAAAGGGGAAAAAGGATCTTCACACATGAGTTGGCAGGGCTCACTGAAAGGGCTTTAAACCAGGTTCAAAGAGAGAAGGGGATAAAACCAGACCCACTAGAGGTGAGCCTGGGGGTGTCATGCCAGTGTTGGGGGTGAAATTGATAGCCCAGCTCAAGTGCATCGACACCAATGCACACAGCAGGGGCAACAAACAGAAGGAGCTGGAAGCCACTGTGTGGCAGGACAGCTGTGACATAGTTGCCATCACAGAAATGTGGTGGGATGACTCACATGACTGGAGTGCTGCACTGGATGGCTACAAACTCTTTGTAAGGGGTAGGCAGGAAGTCTCAGTTTTGGGGCCAGTCTTGTTTAATATCTTTATCAATGATCTGGGGATCGAGGCACACTCAGTAAGTTTTCAGATGACACCAAATTGAGTGGCAATGTTGAACTGTTCGAGGGTAGGAAGGCTCTGCAGAGGGATCTGTACAGGTCGGATTGATGGGCTGAGATCAATAGTATGAGGTTTAACAATGTCAAATGCCGGGTCCTGCACTTGGGTCACAAAAACCCCAGGCAATGATACAGGCTTGGGGAAGAGTGGCTGGAAAGTTGCTTGACAGACAAAGACCTGGGAGTGTTGGTTGACAGCCAACTGAACATGATCCAGCAGTGTGCCCAGGTGGCCAAGAAGGCCAACGGCATCCTGGCCTGTATCAAAAACAGTGTGTCCAGCACGAGTAGGGAAGTGATCATGCTCCCGTACTTGGCACTGGTGAGGCTGCAGCTTGAGTATTGATTTCAGTTTTGAGTGCCACAGTATAAGAAAGACACTGAGGTGCTGGAGCGGGTCCAAAGAAGGGCAATGAAGCTGGTGATGGGCCTGGAGAACATGTCTTATGAGGAATGGCTGAAGATACTGAGGTTATTTAGAGGAGGCTGAGGGGAGACCTTATTGCTCTCCACAACTACCTGAAAGGACACTGTATAGAGATAGGTGGTGGTCTCTTCTCCCAAGTTACAAGTAATAGGATGAGAGGTAATGGGCTGAAGTTGCACCAGGGGCAGTTTAGATCGGGCATTAGGAAAAATTTCTATACTGAGTCGTTAGGCACTGGAACAAACTGCCTAGGGAGGTGGTAGAGTTGCCATCCCTGGAGGTGTTCAAAGAACATGTAGACGTGACACTTCTGGACGTGGCTTAGTGGTCAGGGTAATGTTAGGTAGATGGTTGGACTTGATGATCTTGGAGGTCTTTTCCAACCTTAATGATTCTGTGATTCCGTGTGATTCTGTGATCAATTTACAGAGGGCATTATCAACCCTACTTGGAGGAAGGGAAACAGACAAAGAAATAGAGGGATACAAAGTAGCCCAGTGGTATAATTTGTAAACAGAATTAAGTGAAAATAAGGTTACTTCAACAGTAGTGCTCTATCTTGTAGCTGCCTTCCAGCACAATAGCTGTTGTGGATAAACATTGTTTGCTCTTCTTTCAAGACACAGAACCCCAAACTGAGATCAGAGAAGTGAAGCAGAATAATCTAATCTTACACAACTTCATCTGGGAACACCTAAAAAATGATCAGTCCCAGTAACTCCGTCTGAGTCGGAAGAAGAGCAAATACGATGGTCTCAACAGGGGTGTAAAGCCAACTTGTCCTCCTTCCATATGAAACTGCCTTAGTTCAATGAAGGTTTAACAATGAAAACACTAAAGGTCAAGACAATGGAACCAGGGCCTATGAGAAGAAAATCTGGATCATTTGTGAGCACAGAAGTAAATAATCACATGAAGTTTCCTCAGCTGCTGGTTCTACACACACAAACATACACCCACATGTTTTCCATATGCTTGTTTACAGAAGCTCTTTTCCTGGTGAGGCATGATAGAGAAAAGAAGGAGGAAAAAAAAAGAGAATATGATCAAACATGTGTAAATCATATGCATTACTAATGGCTGTTGCGAAACAGCTAGCAAATGTCTCCAAAAGAGAGGGCAAATGAATTTTACATAGCCAAGTATTTTAAAAATATGCATTTTTTGGAGAATCTTAAAGGAAAAAACAGATGGCATTTTGGACTGTGATCTACATACAAGATTTCTCTATCACAGATTGTGAATAATGTATGCAACCTTTCTCATCTCTTTCATATATAAAAAGTTTTGAAATATTAATTTTTGTCATTTAGGAAAAAATACAGTGAATATTTTCATGAGCACATATTTAGGAGAAAATGCTGTCCTTCCCAGGAATAAATATACAGTTAAGAGCATAAACCAGTATTTACAAAATGTCTTCCATTCTCCATAATTCCTTTTACCCTTTTTTTCACATCAAAATTTTTCTCTTGAAAAAATAATCTTTGAGTTGGACTATTTTAATTTTCTTTCCATTAAAAAAAAAAAAAAAGAACTAGACTTTATGTTATCTTTCACATTACAGTGAAAAAAAGTCTATTTAAATAGACCATATTTCCTAAACAAAATACATCAACAAATAATTATTCATTTCTGTCACAATTCTTACAACTTTGCATTGCCTGTTTGTTGCATTGACTTATCAGTCAATTAGGATCAAGTCAAAATTTCTTAAAATGGCAATCTCTCCATGATTTCAACATAAATTTGATCTATCTCATCCTTCTGGTTATCTGTATGTTTTTCTCACATTGAGAAAAGTAACAGTTGAACATGCTCTAACACAAATAAGACAAAGAAGGTGTATGGGCAAATGTAACTTTTACTCAAGCTTTATTTTGTATTTGTAGTCCCCCTGTAGACCTCACATACAGATCACAGACATTTTTGTGAATGTATATATGTATACCTACGTGTGCATAAAGACATATATATACTAGACTTCTAATTTTCCCACTATGAGCTACTTAAATGAATCAATGACCAAGTGAAGTCACTAGACCAATAAGAAAAGTTCTGTTGTAAGATGCTTATCTCTACCACATGTGACAATAAAACCAGGTCTTACTATACCTTGTAAAAGTAAATACTAAGCACAAATCTAACTTGCCTATGGGGATTCTGTGATTTTCATGGTTCTGCTTCCCTCATACACTTTCATGTACAGCTGTCAAAGTTGCTTTGTGTCTCACATACTTTATGCAATATACAGGATGCAAGGCTTTTAAAGTCATCACTTTTTTCACCAGCCAGATGTAAGTGAGAGAGACAAAGGTCTCAGCTCAACACAGCAAGATAAGAAGTCTGGAGTTCTTCCCCAGTTCTGATTCCTCTGAACTTTTTTTACTATTTTACCCTTCATCAATTTTCTTATCTGTAATAAATTGTGACTGCTTTTACGTGAAAATGTGCATGATCTAAACTCAGTCAGTCAGTTTAGTAAGCCAGGCTAGCATGATCATGCCTGATCATGCTCTGAGGATCACTAAGGCCCAAGCAGAATTTCACTGTAATGTCTGCAGACAGAGGTGGGTGTAGGAATTCCTATGGGTTAAAGATGTACTGAACAAAATCAAAAAACAAGAACAAAAAACTATTTGGAAGATATTTCATATAAAAGTCATTCATAAATGAGTAACTGTGATGCCCTGCACCATGGGAGTCTATTTACACCTCATTCGCAGCAGTCCCTGAAACCACCCTCATCTCCTTGAAAATGGCACTACACAAATGTCTAATGGAAATGGTACACAGCTCTCTCTCTGTTACTTCAGTTGTGGGCATAGAATCTGATAAGCCAGGAAAATCTCTTCTGACAGCTTTACGTTGAATAATATTGTGAACCTCTTAGCAGAAATCTCGTAGAAATACATGTATGTATTTAAAATTAGATGAATCAGTGTACAGTTACAGACAGAGACTCAAGCTTGAGTTTTTCCCCTTTTCTTCAAAGGGCAGTAGCTTTCAAATTTGCTGGATGTATTTCTTTTCCTTTAATTTTTTTTCTTTCAAGTAAACTCAATTCTTGTGAATAAGACCAAAACAATAGCCACAGCACTGTAGATTTGTTTGTCTGAGAAGAGATTCTGCAGAAGCAGTGTGAACTTTCCTTCACAGACTGCCCTCTCATTCAGACACTCACCTGAGAGGAAAAATAACTGTAAACTCTGAGTGTGCATTCAGAAAGAGGTGTTGATTTAAGCCTGATGCAAGGTGGTCAACATTAACTGAATTATATTAAAAACTATCCACTATAAAATGCATAAATGAATTCTGTGCTCAAATTTCAGATGCTGAGGCTAAATTAGTACGTTTATGAAAAGCACTCTGCTCTGGTCACAGATAGAGAGATCTTCTTCTTCCAAATCAGCATGCTTGAGGACATCCAGCAAATGTCCTTACAAAAAGCAACTGTGCAGGTGTGTAACACAGGAAAGGTATAATGCATTTACACACTACAGAAGCAAAGACACATATATAAATGGAAACACCCTACCTATGTAACAATACTAACAAAGGTTTTTAGTTATCTTGATGATGAAGAACCTTTTCTGTTCATGTCTATTTTGTTCTCATGAACTTTCATTTTATTATGCTGCCTCTGCATGTCACTACTGAAACACAGCAATAAAGAAAGGTTACAGCAAGATTTATAATGTTCTGGTAGGATTGCACCCCCTTCAGCTAGTCCTGCATAAGGGCAATTAAAACTGCTACCTTGTTAGTGGTTATGAACTGCACTGGGACACGGCCATCCTTGAGGATCCGATAGTCTCATCATTTCTGTCACCCACCACTCAGTGAGGACTAAGCTTTAGCACAAAAAACCAGAATGACGAACTTTTAATCTACATATGTGCTGGTTTTCCTGACCTTCTATAGGTTCACAGTACCAGGAAAACACGTAAAGAACAGCAAGATAAGCACAAGAGCAAGCCTTATTTTACAGCAAGCCTTCCAGCATCCCTTCAATTTCCATCTATCCTATAAAAGTTGGAATATGGCAACACCATATTCTGGTTTGGCTTTTTAGCCTGGGTTTGCTTACATGGCTCTCTACTAAAGGGAGCTTTCTTTTGTTTGATAATCTGATGGATTCTTACGTCTCTTCCATACTGCACAAGAAGTGGATTTCCAAACTTTGATTTAATATTCAGGTTAAATGCCTCTAATGTGCTACCATGAAGCACTATTTAAAGATCTCTGTGAACTAGACTAATCGCCATCAGTTTAAAAACTATAGTTTGATTTGCAACCTGACACTTCTTGAGATAGTCTTCTGAAAACAGACATAAAAGCAATTAAGTGCATTGGCTGATAACAGCTGACACTATTGCTGTAAATCTGTGTTCTCTTACAGGTAGCTTACAAAATTAACTAGTCACCCCTAACTGTTTAGTGAAATTGTCAGCTGATTTAATGGACACATTAAACTCTTATTTATAAATTACTGTGACATTATTAGTGCAGCAGTTCTACAAGAAGTAATATAAATGCCAATGCACATGTGACTATATAGTGTCCAGCTACCGTGGCTGGAAAAAGATGATAAAAAAACCTGTGATTTCAAGTCATATGAAATATCCTGCACTTCATCATATCATTAATATTACTTTAAAATACAGTAGAGTAGTATTATAAATATAATTACTTTGAAAATATATGATTTTGGAATAAAGCTAAATTATGGTAAATACAAATCAAATTTACTTCTGCAGTCAGTCAAGAACTCTATTGCATTTCATACCTTACAAATTTTCTGTAATTTTTAAGAAATTACACAAGATCTAAAGATACTGATTAGCCATTCTTGAGTGTATTTCAGTATGTTGACAGTGGTTTGAATTTATATTAAGAATGGCTTTCACTGTATGGATTTAAAAGCACAATTTCTCTACAAAACTTCTCCCATTCAGTGCTCCACCTTCTTTGAGAGCTTTAAGGAAAATAAGGGGAAAACACTAATATATTGATCTTGGTTTTTAGTTCTCGTTTGTTTGTTTGTTTTAAAGAGCTTAGGCAAAGAAGACATTTAAAACTGGCAGGTTCTTTTTTCAGGTACATTAAAACCAAACAGTTAATATAGATAAAAACAGTTGTAACAAACATCAAAAGGACACTTAGCAGGGAATAAACACTATTGAAAAAAACAATCATCTGAAATGAACTGAAGCAGATTCTGGAAGCAGATTTTGTGACTTAATATTACTGATGTACTAATTCAACATCCTAGTTTATTTTGTCTTTCATCACCAAGATCCTTCCTTATTTTACTTTACTTATTAGGTAATGGTGGTATATGGTATCCTGCCAAGAAACATCACTATTGTGTGTGCTACATTGCAATTAGATATTTCCTCATTTTTGAAAAATGCCTTTTCTGCTACTTATAACAGTTACAATAATTATTCAGAGTTAAAAACATGCCAGGTAAATCTGTGATGTGCTAAGTGTTCACTTTTAATTAAAATATCCCCTTAGTTCCGAAGCTGCTTATAAGCTCAAATTGAAATGTGTTGATAATAGTCAATTTTGTGCAAAATTAGTATTATTTTGGCACCTGGGAACTGTCATTAAATGACTGGCCAGACTATCTTACATAAAGGAATAAAGATTAACGAATTACAGTGGCACAACAATGACATCTCTGTCTTCCGAGGTGAGAATCACGGCAATCATGTCGTCTGTGCTACTGCACTGAATGTAGTTAGTCCTTGTATGCATCTTTAGCAAGTGGCCAGAACAAAGACCAGTTAGAGGAAGGGTAATTTGTATCACCCAGGTGTTACAAAGATGCAATTTTTTTTGTTATGTGTTCCCCTTCTCAGAACAAGCCTGCAGAACAAGCTCATTATATTATCTTGATATCTACATACTGCTTTGTAAATTGTTTTGACTAATATGTTTTAGTGCTTAACACTAATGCCTACATGTGTAATATCCAAATACATTTTTGGTGGGTTTGTCAAATCATCTAATGAACCACATGTACTATTTTGCTGTTTCATTTATACATCCTCTACTCAGAAGAGTTTCCTGGAAGGGTAGGAGGGAAAATTTTTGGTGAATTTTATTTGTATTTAGAAGAAAACCCTACACTCACAGATTTTACATTAAAAAAAAAAAGTTAAAACATAGTAAAACCTGAAGTATGATGTCTCATTTTTATAGTAGGTGAATCTGAACCTCACTGCTTGGGGACGTTGCGTTTGGGGATCCAGGAAATGAATCCCTGACCTCTTATTTTCATTGAGTAAGGGCCTTTCTGAAAACTATAAACAACATCCAATTATATACTTCGGTACTATTTTTTCAGGTCTTGTTTTCAGCTTTCCTTTCTGAAAACTCAATTATTAAACTCACCCCCCACTCCGCTTGAATAGTTGGCTATCAAATTACTTATGCCCTATAACAGAGACAGTGGTCTTATAATGAGAGAGAGAATTCCATAAATTCTCTGCATGTGTCAGTATGAATATCTGCACACAGAGTATAAAAGCTATAATGGAAGAGTTTGAATTATGAAGCAATAAAACATATTAGAAATACTCGAAAACAATCTGAACAATCAGAAATAAAAGCAAATGATACTGAGACATAAGATAGTGCAAAAAACTGGTATCTTCATTAGCTGAAAATGACTTAGACTAATCATACCAATCACAGAAATGACTGTGCATTCTGGGCTAGAGACTTCTGGTTTAAATATTATCTCTGATATCAGTCTGACATTCGTTGCTAAAAATCAAGTATGCTATTACAGTAGATTAAATTCAAGTCAGATGCGCCTCACAAACTTCTCTCAGAATTCCCTTTTTGTTTTTGGTTTTGTTTTGTTTTTTTGGTTTTGTTTTTTTTTTGTTTTATTCCAAAAGCAAGGATAAGGAAATAAACAGACAAAGGTAGAAAGTAAATGTTATATACTTGTGCATTAAAAATAATAATATATTGTCTATAGTGGCTATATGAGAGGCTGAATGATGAAGGGGATGAACAGAGAGAACTATTGTCAGCTAAAGATTTGAAGAAACAGCTACACATTTATAGCACATTTTACTATTTCTCCATGCTATTTCAACTTGTAAAGAAAGAATAAAAAAAATTTACCTTTCCCACATACTGAGGTTCGGAGCCCATGTACTCCTCCAGCACAAAAAATTGATTCCACACCCAGCCTCGTTTGACTCGCTGGGCAGATGACCTCCTCCCCGGCACTGGGACAACATTTTCTCTTGGCTCTGCTTCTAAAGTCTGTTGTGGCTGTGGATGCAGTGGCGTTAGAAGACCTCCATCAAACAGGACCCAGAGAAGCAGGGATAAGCAGTTCCTTGTAAGCATTGGCAACGGCTTCCCTACAGCAAGTAATAAAAACTCCAGCACTTAATGCAGAGCAGAGAAATCCAGGTTTGAGGTGTCTGTGGCCTCCACCACTTTAGCTTCTGATTTTATTGCGGAAATGCTAATGCAGGCATTAATCCTTCTGATGACAAGGTTTTTGCCGCATTAAATTCCATCTAAAGGGACCTATAAAAGAGATTTACATGGCAACATCAAATTACATAAAATTACATTGAAGCGTTCATCAAAATTCTCATACCTAGTTAGTTCCTAGAGACAGAGAAAAAGATTAGGAATCACAGTTTTAAGACATTGCTATTTTGATTGTAGAACTGAGCTGCTCTAGAACATTGTACAGTTATTACAGGAATAGCTCATTCTTGCTCTGCTTAGTATTACCTTTGTGCCTGTGTGAAGACAGGCCTGTAGCCTTTGCTTTATGACCAAGTTACCAGATGAAACTGTTAGCTGCCAGTGATGTCAAAAATATTGACTCTGGATTTACAGAGAAAATATTGGAAAAGAGAGGACCCACTTCCAACCTACTCTCCAGAGCAGGAATTCTTTGCTTGTCTCTGCCAGAAAAGCATCTCAGAAGCAACCCCTCTGGTCTGTGGGTGGACCTTGACAAAGTTTATACTGAACCCAGGCCTCTGGAGGATAGATTTGTATGAATTCCATGGGAAGTAAAAAATGGGAAGTAGCACCTCTACAGCTAAATACCACAAAGCTGCCAACACACAATATGAAGTCTATGACTGGCATTCTCTTCTCAAGACAAGCCTTGCATCAAAATGATAACTGTGTTGTTCTTCAGGACTACTACATTAAAAAAATGCAGTCCTGATACATGGAAAAAGTGGTAGAACTGCAGTCAGCACAGTAAATGAAAGAACTCTGGAGCCAGTAAGATAAGACAGTGATACTCATCTATACTGACAAATGCCAGGTACACAGATTAAAAATAAATCAGTGCTAACTAACTACAGAGATGAGACAGAACTATCACATCATAGTGACAATTAAAACTGTGGTGATCCCTGTAGCAGCCAAATGCCATCAGCACAGAAGAGAAAAAAACCCAGACAACAAAACAAACAAAAAACCTGAAGGAATGTTATGTTCTTGCATTGCTCTGTTTACACCAGCACAGACCATTTTTAACAGAAAGGAAAATATACTACGTTTTCTAGCCACAGTATAATTAACAGAGGTGCCTTCTTTTTGTATATATGAAATGTTCTGTTTCATTGCATGCAATTAATAAAATGACAGTGCTAAAAGATGTAAATATTTAAATATTAGGGATGTAAATATTTAAATATTATGGAATATGAAACAAGATCAATAAAATGTAGCTCTAGCTGTCATTTGCTCCTTGGCATCAAATTCAGCAGCAATAAAAGATGGTAAAAATGAGCACTCACACCATCTAAAAATGCTGTGACCCGGCCTCCAACAAAGACTCTGTGAAGACTGCTAAATCTATGGAATCCATGCCGAAACAAATGGAGCTATTGCAGAATTAGAATTAGACAATAAATAATCACATCTACATTCATTTGCAGGTGGGCAGCAGTAAGTACTGGGGCAACATGAAGACTTTAGTTCTTATTTTCCCCCACTCTTCCAAGCTGTTGGTCTTTCTTTTAATAGAGAGAATGGCTTAATGGCTTTCATGAAGCTATCCTTGCCCCTGTTGGCCCTGAGGCAGGTGTTAAAACTGAACCTTCATACTTCCCCAAGGACCAGGACATCTGTTTAACGAATACACTTTGCCTTCCATGGCTCTTCTTCATTAGGGGTGGATGACTGGCAGGCTGCATGTTGAACTAACTTGAATAGAAGGAGGTCGAAGTTGTTTTCTGACAACTAACATTTCCATAAACCACGGTTCTATGATAACAAATTTCAACCCCCCCCTGCGGACTGAAGTTTTAAGAATAAATTAATAATCTAGTCTTATTAAGACCTACAACCTTGGAATGAAGTGCCAGCCTACTTTATGGTCTGCTAGTTGTCAGGTACAAGAAATAGTGCTTGCAGAATTTAAGATAGATGCATTTTACATTTTAAAAACAAGAATACAATTTATATCACTATGGAATTCACCACTTTGTTAGGGCCATATTGTGTCATTGATTTTTAAGCAGCAGCTTCTACCAAATCAATAAAGAGTTCTGCTTAAAAATCAATGACACAATATGGACCTCAGAAAAGAAGAAACAGTAAAGTAGCTAACCATATATATTTTTCATTTTCAAACACTGCCAAAAGTTATATTCTCCTTATGAATAATATTATTACTATTCATAACAACAAATAACATACAAATTCTTATTTGTTAGGTACAAACTACCTAAATAGAAAGGATTTATAATGGGAACCCAGAAAACCTAAGTTTTGAAGAAGAAAATAATCTTACAAAAATAACTTCACTCCTTATTCTAAATTTAGAGCAAGCTTTTCTGTTCTGATTAGAAAGGCTATGTTTTAGGTCTTACTAAAATAAAAGTAAAAAATGTGATGAAAAAGTAAGTATCTAGTTCAAGTGAGTGCTTTAATTCTACCTCCAGAAAGAATTAAGAATGAGGGAAGAACTGTCTGCTCATGATCCTTAAAAAAACAAACAAACAATGTTTCTAAGACATTTCAATTCTTTTCATCCAGAACAAAATATTCTTCAGTATAACAGCTACAATATTCCACTTGCATTATGATTTGTATTTTATGGATATTATTCCAGCAAAGAAACTAAGACAGGACCCTAGCACACTAGAGAACTGCACTCAATATATTTGTCATGTATTTCTATTAGCAGAGGTTTTTTTATTTAACAGTTCATGTGACTTTTTGTGCTTCTTCCAATGCATTCAATGGTGTATAACATCAGGTTCAGACTGTGTTCGTCCACAACTCAGTTCCAAGACTTAGAAACTCCTGTGCCTCTCCTGATCCATGGTTGCAGGGTGCAAGTATAATTTTTATGGCACAATGATAGTAACCATGAAACATAGCAAAAAAAAAATAAAACCAAACAAAAACCTCAAAGCGTCCTTTTGAATTGCCCAGCCATACATGGGATCTGGAAGTAAACAACATTAAAAAGTGGTGGGACTAGTCTGCACTGCTTCATAAACCCCAAAATCATGCTGTATTCAATTTAACTGCCATACCACTGCTCTCTGCTGAGAAGGCTCTGTACATTACTGTTCTCCCAGCAGAGCTTTGCCTCCGGCCATGTCTGTCAGTCAGGGAGCTTTTAAAATGTTATACAGCACCAAAAGTAATGCAAACAGATTGAAGGACTTCAGTGAAAGGAGAACAATCCCCCCCTCGGATGGAAGGTTAGTAACCAAGTGCAAAACACAGAGCACATTAACCCCTTCTCGGTCCCTCTCTTGGACTGCCTTCCAGAAGGCATGATGCAGTCAGCAAAGAGCAATGGCAGCACTTGCTTCATTACCTCACAGCTCCAAAAAGCTGGTGAATGGGAGGGTCAGAGAAAAATGGGACGCTGATAGGTGTTGCAGAGATTGCGCTACAGATGTTCTCATCAGCTGCAAAAGAATTCACCATGAAAATTTTTCTCTTTTAATTTTAAAGCTCGGTAGTTAGAAGGCAAATAATTGAGAGTTCAGCCCTTTGGCACTGAAGAGAATAACTTGGGCTTGCTGCTGTGTAACACTTGAGCAGCAGGAAACAGAGGCAGAGGATCCACTCCTGCCACCTCTTCTTCCCCATCATTTCATTGATGGCTTTGGAGTAAGCCTGGTGGAAGTGGCCTGATAGAATATATTTAATAACACAGCTGGAACTTGTACAGCAATTCAAAGGCTAAGACTGATATTTCTTTTAGTCTGTGTTTATTGTTTTGCACTTTCTTTTTGTGTGTTAGTCTTTCAGGCAGGATACCTAAACCTGTCTTGGTGCTTTTATGTTGTCATATGCTCATTAGACACTTACACAGAGCACCTACCTCTGCCCAGAAAAGTGCTATGAGGGCGAGGAGATAACAATTTAAAAATCCAGTCAGGACATTTAGCCAAAAGGAATGAACTATATTTCCTAATTTTTTTTAGGAAGATACTTCCTTTGTAAGAAAGTTGTGCATTGACGTACACCCTAATATGAAAGATTAGCTGTTGCTAGTAATTTCTTCATACTGTTTTATAGGGATTTAAGTACATTATGCATGACTTAATTAACCCATAAAAAGAGCTACAGAGGGAGAGCCTATATGAATGTCTCCCCACACATGCTTTTATACACTGAGATTACATTTATTCATTACCTAAGTTTGAAAAAGTGAAGTGGCCCAGCAACAAGCATGGACAATCTGTTAGAACATGATAGTTAAGAAATCTTGATCCTATTTACTCTGTCCTCAAAACCACAGGCTTAGAAACCCATGAAATGCAAATGATGAATTAAATATGACTGCTAAGATAATTTATTGGGAATAACAAAATACAGTATAAATGGTGCTTCTGCAAGAATTTTTATATGGAACTGGATTACACTGCCATTAATCTAAAGAGTCTAAGCAAAGGAATGTTTTCAGAATAGCAAAACTGATGCATGCCTTTACTGCTGCAATAACCCTTCATCAAAGACAGCCATGGCACTGCAGACACAAATCACCTCACCAAGCTTGGCAAAGGTTACCCCTTCTAAAGAAGACAGACATACATCCTCTGTAATCACTAGTATGCACATAAGGCCTGAATTAGAGAAGTCTTTGAAAGGAAACTCTAAATGATCTTTGATCTTGTTGTGGCTTAATCCCAGCAGCCACTTGCTCACTCCCCTGCAGCGGGATGGGGAAGAGAATCAGAAGAGTAGAAGTGGGAAAAGTCATGTGTTGAGATCAAGACAGTTTAATAGGTAAAGCAAAAGCTATACATGAAAGCAAAGCAAAACAAGAAGTTAATTCACTGCTTCCCATCAGCTGGCAGGTATCCAGTCACCTCGAGGCAAGGAGGGCTCCATCAACATGTAACGTTTACTTGGGAAGAGAAATGCCATAACTGTGTTTCCCCTTTCCTCTTTCTCCCGGCTCAGTTTTATTACTGAGCACGACTACTGGATGAGGGAAAGGCTGTGGATGTGGTCTACCTGGACTTCCAGAAAGCATTTGACACTGTTCCCCATAGATTTCTAATGGA
>WTSP01014567.1:35003-54678 GCA_025331215.1 Actenoides lindsayi | reverse complement strand
TTAGGAAGAATTTCTTCCCCATGAGGGTGGTGAGACACTGGAACAGGTTGCCCAGAGAGGTGGTGGAAGCCCTATCCTTGGAAGTTTTAAAGACCAGGCTGGATGGGGCTCTGAGCAACCTGATCTAGTGGGAGATGTTCCTGCCCATGGCAGGAGGGTTGGAACTAGATGATCTTTAAGGTCCCTTCCAACCCTGACAATTCTATGATTCCATCTCTCAGTGAGATGTGGAGAAGAATTGAAAAAAAGTAAAATTCATTGGTTGAGACAAGAACAGTTTAATAACTAAAATAAAACAATAACAACATTAACCATAAAATATAACAGTTATTAATAATAATAGTAATGAAAAGGAAGATAATAAAAAGAAGGAAAAATAAAACCCAAGAAAGGCAAATGATGCACAGTGCAATTGCTCACTCTCCACTGACTGATGCCCCAGCAGCAATCCACTCCTCCTGGCCAACTCCCCCATTTATGTACTGAGTGCGACATTCTATGGAATGGAATGGAACAGAATGGAATGGAACGGCTCTGACTAGTTTGGGTCAGCTGTCCTGGCCATGGTCCCTTCCAGCTTCTTCTGCATCTACTCAATGGCAGAGCACGGGAAACTGAGAAATCCTTAACTTCTGATAAGCACTGCTTAGCAACAACTAAACACATCAGCGTGTTATCAACATTACTCTCATACTAAATTGAAAACACAGTGCTGCACCAGCTACTAGGAAGAAAATTAACTCTGTCCCAGCCCAACCTGGCACATCTTATTTCTATCTGAAAACACAGGCATATAAATCTGAATTTGTTAACAGACACTACATAAAGGCAGTAGCAGGTAAAAAAATGCCTCCCAGCTTACAAGAGATAGGATATATTGTTTTATCTATTTACCACAGTAAGGTACAAGAAAAGGTACACTATTGACCCTTCTCCTCTTTCATCTTTCTCTAAATTACTGAAACACTTAACACTGAATGTTTTGTTGCCATTGTAGAAAATAAACTGAACTGAAACTGAACAGTCAGCCTCAGAGGTCTGTTCTCCCATCCATGTATGAACATACCCTCTATTAGCATTAATGAGAATTACCCATGCATATGGATGAGAGATCAGACCCCTTAATTTGTTTAGATGAGACCAATTTTAATCAGCGTGAGCTAATGCATAATTTTGTGCCATGCTTATGTGTCTGGTGAGTTAACACGTTTGAGTTTTTCACTTTACATTCCTGGAGCACCTGTGTAAGCTGAGAATTTTGAAATAGAAGACTGTCAAAATATTAGTGAGGAATATTTTTCTTAGGGTACTTATTCCCTGGTGAAGAGAAGAGGAACCGCAGTGACATTGAGTGACCTCACAAAAGCAAACCAGGACAGAGAGCGACTCTTGAATGCCAGAAGCATGATTTTGCATTGAATCCCTATCATTAAAAAAAAAGTCCTACAGCCGTCACTGTGGTCTGTTGTAATAAATCTTTGCTCTTGTTTATTAAACACAGGTCAGTAAACTTATATTCCCAGTGAAGCTTCAAAATTTGCATTACCTCCTAACCTCACAGCAACCTCATTCTAAGCTCAGCAAACATGTTTATTCAAACAAAACAAGCATTAAGAAAAATTACACAAATGCATTACACAAATAAAATCAAACCACACCAGACAAGGTGAGACCAAAGACCTGCTCAGGGAAAAACTTGTGATACTCTGACCTCCATCTGAAAATGAGTTTCAGTCTCAAAAAAAAACCCCACTTGTATGTCAGATACATTATCTTTCTACTGCTTCATTTTTTACTGGTAATCATTTTCCTAACTCACTTCCATCAATCCTGCTCAACAGAGATCAGATTTTTTGTTGAAATGCATAACTGTGAAGACATCGCCTGTTTCTACAAATAAAAAGAACATACAGACAGACACAGGTAGAAACTTCCTTCCCTCCCCCCTCCCTGAGAAATTACTCAGGACACATCTCAAAATTGAAGATAGATGTATCTGCAGGTAAAGGACAAGAATGTGCACCTGTAAAAATTTATCTATAAAAAGGACCAGTAGTGCGGACCCATTTGGAAGATGATGATCCACAGCTGTGATTAGGACTTTTTCTTGATCTTTCCTTCAAGGTTTTATATTACTGGATGTTCAAACCATCTATTTGACAAACCTAACTTTTAGTTTTGAAAACAGCTTTTGGCTATTCTCTTGTGCGTTCCAAGGTTCTGTGTGAAACCACGAGTAACTGGTACAGATCACCTTAAAAAAAGGTCTGTGTAACCTTGTACTGCACCCCACAATTAGCCAGTCTGAAACACACACGGACAACTGAAAATGTATAAAAAGTCTAAAGAGCTATAAAAAATATCCTCGTGTTATATTTTTTCTGCCTCATTCTCACAAAGAACAAAGAGCTTTTTGTACTGTATTCTACATGAGGCCAGTAGGTTCTAACCAGTAACTGACATAGATACACAACTCTTCAGTTTCAAGAGATGGTATTTTTAGCCCATCAAGGGATGGAAAAGTGAGCTTTTCCACCCAGAAAGCTGGATTATTCCATTCAACAATGTTGCATCATTCTGAATATCTCAGTGGGGAAGATGAGAGAGAGAAATGGTATAAACACGTGTGTAGGCATACACTCTATGCTGTGTACATATAAAAAGCCACACACATGGAGATTTGCAATCTAAGATCCAGTCTTGAATCACTTAAACTCTATCACTATTGTCTGAAATACACACCTACTGAACTAGTTGCTTCAGACAACCATTCATTTACATTCCTTAAAGATGTGTGATCCATGGTGGCAACTTAGTCTTGAATTTTTAAAGTTTAAATGCACAAAGGAAATTCATTTGCTAAAAAGAACCACCAGTATATTATCCTAGTCCTACTATTTTTTCTTTTCAACTGTGTAATTCTCACAGCATTCTGCTCTTGTGGTTAAGTGGGAATCATTTTCTGTCTGTCTGCAAGACAGAGTTTGAGCAGTGTCCGTGGAAGTGACGTACAACAGACATTTCATTAAGAACCTTATTCATCTCTTTCTCTCTTCCTCAGTCTCATCAAGAAGAAAGAGCATCAGTACTGACAGGAATTATTAGGATGACAGAAAGTTTCTGTTACACCAAGATAAGGGAACATCGTGGTATATCAAGTTTAGCAGGTCTAAAATTCAGGAAAAGATTTAAAGGTGGGTAGTATAAAGGAGTATGGATTTGTACCCTGATTGCTTCAATCTAACCATTGTGATGATGGCTAATTTCATTTACAGAATTTCATATCAAAATATTGGAGGAATAATGCTAGATTATTTGCCAGTTTTATTCATACAGAATTTGTTTCTTTTTTCATTGTAAAAGTGGGATCCATGAGGTATAATTGGTGTTTCCTCTTTCTTCAGTGATACATTTGCAGTTACTCCCACTCCCCATTGTTGAAGTGGTTAATAACTGAGCTATGCTTTAGTTCTTCCTAGTCTCTTCCTTAATGGCTGGAGAACCAGTTAGAAGGACTGCCTAAGGGCTCAATCCACCTCACAGGGAAGACACTAAGAAAACTCTGATTCACATCACTGGGACTTGAATTAGTCCTAAATATACAGAAGAAAATCCACTGGTAGTATAGTTCTCATGTTCAGTTTACAATTCAAAAAGAATCCTTATGAACACGGGCAAGTTAGAACTAGCAAAAGAAATCCTCTGTAATTCATTCTTAAGTTACTGTTACTCTAAGCAAGTAGGAGGAGAAGAAAACTGAAGAGATACTATGAATCATGAGGACTCATATTAACAACAACACGGAGAAAATTACAGACCGCTATCACTGCAAGCATTATATACACCATCTGATTTGCAATATAAGGAAATTATTTCTTTAAATGAAGTTACAAAAATGAATGTTTATAGGAACTGTGCAATAAAGAGATTTATGTCCAGTATGTTATTTTTGTAAGACCCCTTGAAAGAAGGTAAAAAAGGTCTTTTGCAATAACAGCTTCAAATAATGAAATAAAATCAAGTTATTAAAGTTAGTGCAGATACAGTAGTGCAGGTATGAGGATAGTCTTGACTTCATGTATAGAAATTTATAGGGGTATAACAAGAACCATCAGTGTCCTTCCTCAGATCAACTGTTATCCTTGATTTTTGTACAGGCATGAATAGTGCCTGCTTCCTCATGTCTTCTGGAATATAACATGTCTGAAAGAGAATAAACACCGTAATTTTCTTCCTCTGCAAAACTGAGCTGATCCTATCTCCTGTCTGTCTTGTTCCTGTCCTGAAGGAGACTGCAGAAAAAAATTCAGCTCCACAAAGCAAAACTCCAAATAGAATCTTTGCTGAGGTATGGCACACAGGGTGACTGGTCCGTATTGTCTTCATCCTAGTCTACTGGGTAAATCACTTCCTGACCTCTACTCTAAATTTTCTGTTCACCTTCCACATTTTAATACAGGTTACATAAGAATTACATGGCTACTGAACTTTAGTGCAGAACACTATAAAATCTGCTCCTTCTTGGTGATCACACATTGTAGAAATTACTTGACATAAAAGGGTCTACACTGATTAACATAGCAGCATATTGCTCTGCCATAGTTAGCATCATTTTGGTTTCCCCTGGAAAATGACATTTTACATTAAAAGCTTCATGCTGTCTTTAACGTTCTATGCTTTCTGCATCAGTATGCTGATGATTCAAGGTTATTAGTGGAAAAAATCAACTACAGAGCAATACAAGACAACTGTCATAAAGAACACACTCAGCCTCCAGATTCCTGTATATTTTCAAGAATTCATAGATGGTTTTTTATAATTGCTTTTGTTTAAAGAAGAGATTCTGACATTGCTGAACATAATATTGAGTGAGATGCTGCCAAGATATACTACAAAGACAGTTCTTCCTGTGTATTGGTTCTTGATCCAGTACCACTAAAATCAATATGGCAGATATTCCACTGGATCAAGATCTGATATTCTTTTTTTTTTTGGTATAATACAAAATTGAATAGTTGCTCCAAAGTCAGTACAGTTGATAAAACTTATTTAAGGAATTGTCCCAGCAAATGTGTCATTGACCTCAGTGTGAATAGCTTTCAGTGATGAGATATAAAAAAACATGTCTAGACACCTAGGCATATGACCTTTTATAATTTCTTTCATTTATATGACAATAGCAATTCAATCTGAAGTAGCAGAAAAATGCTGATGTGATTCTATCAGACAGATACTGACAGTATCTTTTCTTATGGAAACCAATAACATTCTGGAATAACCTCACTGAAGTCACTTGATATAGCTGGTATATTTGAGACATGATAAATTTATTTACTTGAGAGAAGAGTTTACATGCTGCATGCAGTTTCAAGGTGCATTTTCAAACTACAACTGCTAATGTGACCTAGGTGGTCTTCATAAAGAAAGGTTTGAAAGAAATTACAATTTGAACAGAGTAAAATGATGAGAGAGTAATCATTTGGTTCTCGAACAAATTATTCAAAGAAATATCACCTTTCTTACATGAGGCAGTCAGATTAAATGCTCTATTTTACGTCATTAGTTTTAGGTGAACATCAGTCTTCAATTGCAAAGAAAAAAGCAATATAGTTGATATACCTTGAGCATAAGGTGTTTGATTTTAAGACATGCTCTAACCTGGCACAATTTTTACTCTCAAATGTGGCAGTGTTATTTATGTACGTGTGTATGTCACGGGAAGTTGTACGGGCACCAAGGGGTGTTAGATAAAGAGTTACTCTAGCCTGGTTTACATGAGACCGAGGCTTTACCACTGTTCTAGCACGTAAGTGGAACAGCAGCAAAGGATGCATTTTCTCCCTCTGTGATCAGAGGAGCACAGGTTTGCTTCTTCCAGTCCCTGAGAGAGCTTCAAAAAAATAGGACCTGGTCTTACATACACTTTATAGCCAGTTATCCGCACGATTATGGATTGGGCATTTCCAAAATTTATTATCATAGGCAAATGTCAAGTCATCTTCAAACAAATCATTGCTACTAACCTTTATCATGTTTCCTGCATTAGCAAAGAGTAAGAGGCGAAATTACCAAAAATTTCTAGTGTTTATTGCCTGAATATTTCTGCTGTTTTAATGGTGTTTGCAGACCCAATAAATGCCTATCAGTTCTCAGACATAACTTATAATCATTATCCTAATATCTCAGCAACAGCTTCTGCTCTCTAATTCCATGCAGTCTAGGGAGTTAAACAAAAGAGAGAGAAACTATCTCCATTACTTACTGGTAGACTGAGATATTTAATTTAAAAATCATTCATAATGGTCCCCTAGTAAAGATTTGCCATCTGATTTGCCATTTGACTTTGGTCACTGTTTGCCTTTATAGGGTGACTGTGAACACCATTTCTCTGCTGCTTTTTCCTTGCATTCAGGAGTCCATTTTGACCCCAAAATCATTAACCCAGCCAGCTTGCATTTCTTCCTGCACTGTCATGTAAGATGTACGCTACACAAAATAAGGAACATCGACCTTGAAAGGAAAGGGGGGAGAAAAAATAATAAATCCCACAACCAAACCCATTCAACAGCTCAGACCAAGATCTAAGTTCTGTCAAAATGATTTCTTATTCCATTTTACTGAAGCAGTGCCCTGCTTTATCACTTCTGAGTTCATGTCTTACAGCTGAGGCAGCCCACTTGTATTGGTAAGTTGTTTAGTTAAAGTATACACGTGCTATTCACATTGTCAGTATGATTTAAAAGGAAAGAACACTTTGCAGGTGAAATACGCCACAACTGCAACAGGAAGCTGAAACCCAAAACTCTAAGGCACATGTAACTAATTGCTGTGTTTCTCACTATGCTCCTTCTCTTCCCCGTTTATAGAAATACTACAGTCAGACTCGTGATACTGGTGATTTACCGGTGGAGGTGGCAACTTTAGACTCTCCAGGAACTTCTGTTGAAGTCTCAGGATTGTAAGTAAAATTGGTCAGGTAATCTCAGCTAAACCTAAAGGACTACTATTCCCTGTATCATTACATCACCGCACACATATTTATATACAAACTGCAATAAAATGTGGAGAAATGCTAAATTTGCCCTGTGACTATGAAATGTGCAGAACTTGAAACACCAAAATAAATTGTGACTATTAAAAAAAAGGTGCTTTCCAAGTCACCAAAGTCCTCAGTTTACAACTATTAAAGTTTACACTTCATTACATCTGCTCAGTAGTTATTTATAGATAGTTTTACAGAGGTGCATGGAGTTGCTTAGTTTCTTTGATTCAGTCAGGGTGGGGGCTACTTTAAGAGGAGAGATCAAGTATTGCCATACAGTCATGGACATGTTTTTTTAAAACAAAAGGCTCTGTATTGAAAGTGCAAACCATGCCTAAAAAGAGCTATTTGCTCAAACAGCAAGGAAATCAAAGGCTTTCTCTTCTTGCAATTTACAAATAAAGAAACCTGGATCCAGAAAGCTAGAATATAACCCGTAACTCTGTTCAATTTTATTTCAGCGTAATTGAAAAATGTTGTGAAAGCAATGTTGAAACTTGAGCTCATTTTCTATTATACTGCAGTACAGTATCAAAATCCATGCATTTCACATAAATTAACATTACCAGACTGCAATGAATCTAAAACTCCTCCATCTGTACTTTGTGAAATGTGAATAAATAAAAACTTGAAAGTAATGCAAATGAAGTCACTGACAAAAGATCCATAAAATTCAGAACTAGGTCAAAAGTGAGAGCATTAGTGTTCAATGTAATTCTGTCTTAGGTTTTACTGTTCACCTTCTTCTTTTGTTCTTGCTGCCAATTGATTATCTTTCAGTAAAGTTTACACGTCACCATTAAATGTTAATAATGCATAAATATTAAACACACCATTGTAAAGTTAGCAATACCATTAATATCCTCAATCTCTGTAGGCAATACTAGACATTATTAAGATCAGTATCAATAGTCAGAATCATAAAAATCCTGTTTCTGAAATTGATAGCAATAAGCAGTGAACGAGGTACAACTAATATTTAATAAATCCATCTCTCCCTACAGAATTGTAGAGAATAGGGAAACTGGTATTAGGAAAGAAAAGCCAACACTGTTTAAATACGACATTCCTCTTAATATTTCACTGGTTTTTATCCTTTTGTCTGTATGTAATACTTATAAAATGCTGTAACCACTTTAAGACACTGCAGACTCTGAACAGCTTAGTAATATTTTGGTCTCTAGTTTGCTCAAGAGAAAAAAAACCAACTCAAAACCAACCCTCTGCAGCACTGATGGGCAGAAATGTCACTGTCAGGTTCCCCACTGCAGATCCCTGTCAAGCAAGACATTGTTAAAAAAGCAGGACAAGACTTAACCGTGCGTAGTTGCTCTAGATTTCACTCTCACTACGTGACAACAGCTAGCTAAAGTATACATGTGCAATAAGCCTTACACTCCCCCAAGTGTGCTAAATCATTGTGTTGGCTCAAATTTGTTTTTTAAGAGCTTTGTTGACTTCGCAGCTGGTGAGTTGACACTTTCCATCACTCCACCACTTGGCAACAGATGCCTCTTACTTATGCACAGATGCTGAGTAACCACCCAACCCTAACATTAGCCTTGTGTTTTGAACTAATTGGGCCAACACAGTTGTAATTAAGATTTGAATAATGAGAAAACTAACATGATTACTTTCACAATTAATCCTTATACTGTACCATTTCATTCTCTTTTGGACCATCCTGCATAGCTCTCACTTCTTTCGATCCTGTAAATGCATCAGCCTTCTAAACAGTGGAATAAAACCGTATCTTGCAGGTAATATTAATGAGATTTTAAAGGGCCATTTTCACTCTGTTTTTAGAAGTTACTATGTATGATTGGACTGGTATTTTCTTTCACTTCATTTACCCCTTATGTGGATCCTTTTATAACAATCACACAGGAAGAAAAAACATACACAAGACTGAACAAAGGTTTTTCAAAACCAGTATGTGAATATATGTGGGTTCAGTGCAATACAAAAGATCTTTAAGATAAGCTGATCTGACAGATCCTGGTTTATTCCTTTAACTTGGTGTCTGTTTGAAAATGATGGGTGCACTGGAGTAACTGTTAAGCAAAGGATTATAGCTGAGGGGAACAAAAGAGTCTCTTTAAGCGGGGAATCTGCCCTGGGGAAATGACAATTATAGTGCTTGTAAAGAATAGTAGACAGTCTGATTTTAGAGAGGACATAATTAAGAGAAGAAATAGTAAGAAATAAACAAAAACTGAATGGGATTAGGAAATGTTCATTCAAAGCATGAGAGGTGTATCACTTTCATCATCCAAAGTATGTAAGGACTGGATGAAAAATCCAATGCTTTGGGTATTAAACCAATTCTAAAAATACCTCAAGATCTATCTGCCAGTAATATGCAAAGTTAAGGTGTTCATGTATGTGTATGCTCATTTACTAACGTATACACCCAATAGGAGCTCTCTTACCTGCCAGTAAAAATCACCACTAGTTAAGTTTTAAACCTTAGGCATTAAAAACACTGAGAACAATAGAGAAGAAACATTATAGCTGTACAGAAATATTAATAAGAAACAATTTAGAAAGCGTATATTCTGATTACAGAAAGTAAAAGCTAAATCTTTTTTTGTTTGGTGTTCTAGATAATGTATACAGTTCTTGGTACAGTGCAGGAAGCCTGGTATTATTTGAGTTAAAGAGATTGCTCTTAATGGTAAGAGTATAGTTTCATATGATGTATTTAAGAAATAGACAGCTGTAATCTCAAATATGTGTCAGAAAAAAAAAACCAAGGAAAAAATTAAATGAGTATTATCTGCCGCTGTAATAAAGTGCATCTAGTTATGGGGAGGAAGGGGAATTTGTGCGGATAGACTCTCTTGAACTAAAGATTTATGTTTGCTATTCCCCTCCAGGTGTTTAAACCATGTTATTTGCACAGATATCTAAACTTGCTTTAAAGGGCATTTCAGAAACATATTCATTAGGGAAAGCAAAGAAACAGGAACAGGGAAGGAGAATTGGTTCACAAGCAGGTTCAAAGGAGAATAGTAAGTGTTAAATGGCAGCAGCCAGTAGCAGCTCAGCCTCCCCTGAGACAGGAGAGGTTCAGTTCCTCTGAGGCAGAAGAATGAGAAAAGGCTGTAATTACTGGCTACCATTGTTAGTGAAAATAAATATACTGCTTCCATATTCAAGAAGAAACAGCCTCAGTTCCTGTTCCCCCAACAATTCCTTAATCCAAACCACAAATGCTTCTGTTTATGGCTATGATAATCCCCGGGGTTAATACCAGACATTAGGGCAATTTGTGATCACAAGCCAATCTCTCATAAAAGTTTGAGTGAAGCGTTGCAGAGACAATGGCTCGTTTCCTTAGGCATAGAAAAGGGAACATGATGATAAGAAGCTGTGGAGGGAAACATGACTCCCAGAAAGCAGTTAGCTAAGTGGGGACAAAATAAAAGGAGGAAACAATCTCTTGACCTTTACATTGAGCAGATGGAGCATTTTCCATATGTGGGCAACATGGGGGGAAAAGACGGCAAACCAAGTTAAATATTAACAGGTAACGGAGTATTGGCAGAGAACAAAAATCATTTCAGTACTCATAAACTTCAGTTTGTCTGGGGGAAGAAGCTCAACAAGTACTGATGGCATCACACAGGCAACCACATAGCCTCAAACAGCCACAGGTGCTGTACTACCCAGCACACTGCACTTCTTGGGCTTAATGATCATTCAAAGGAGCTTGTCCATTACTCAGCATCCTGGCCACTGAATAACACCTCAACCCCAGACAGAGCAGTACAGCAGAAATCAAGATGTAATAGTGCTAAGACTTTAGCTTTGTTTAGACAGTCCATGAAACCTGAAAGCTCTCATGAGTGCTTACCAAACCTACCTGCTCAGTTAGATTTTCTATCAATCACATCCAGTGTACCTCACAGCCATACCCTGATCCAGCTCCTGTTGCAGTCAGAGAAAGGTAAATCGATTTTTCATCCAGGTTTGACTGATCTCAATTACTATTTGCCTCTTGTATAAGAGATTTTGCCAGATACTTGTGTTGCTGTAGGTTTTTTAACTGTAAGGTAGTATACTGAGCAGATTCCACAGCTTCTTTCCATTGTGTGATTCGTAACTATGACATCCATTTTAATGAAATTAAAGCTAGGTTATAGCTTTACTGCAGTAGGGCTGCTTTCACAATACCTTTCTTAAAACATACTGTATTATCTTGAAGGGGGATGACTAAGATTATCTGACTAGAAATCTCTTGTCAGTGATTATAAAATAACATTTAGTTTCACAGAGAGCATGAGAATTTTTACAATTTTAGAATATCAAGTTCCATTGTAGCACATTTTATCTCTTTATTTGAGATGCAATTATATTCTCATATAGAACTACAGTCATACTTTGAGTGATTACTTAAAATTAGTTTCCCTTTTTGTGGCCGTGTTTACTTCAGTATCTTAGCTATAATTTTTTGCATAATAAAGAAAATAAGTATTAATATTTTCACTTGTAGTCCTAATTATTTCAGAATAAATATAAAGGTTTAATAATGTTCAAAAAGTAATTACAGGGGGAAAAACCCAACTTAATATTGGAAAAGTACAATGCCTCATTAGATATTTGAAAATAAACTGAAAATTAGAACAATAATTTTGATCACTAATACTTTCTTTTTTTGACAGGAGATATTTCTCTATTTCCTTGTATTATGTTTTGCCTTACATCTTACAACATTCATCTTAGTGTTATAGTGCTCTCTGCCTTTTCAAATGTTTGCCTTCAGGGGTATTGATGCTACTAAAGAATATTATATTTGGTAGATCTGCATTAAAAATCACTTCTTTCTCACGGCACAGCTATTTAAAACATCACATTTATGCCTTATGAACTGCACTTCAAAAAATATACCCCTATATATATACACCATTAAACCTAGAACCATCTGACCCAAGTCTGTTTGGGTCCACTTCTTGTTGCAAGAAGTGCAATTTCAATTTGCGGACATCATTGCTAAACAGGTACAAAGGAGACATTTTCTAATACAAATATTATTGCTCACTTTTACTGGGGAGAAGGAAAATAGCCTATCAGAAAATTTAGAAGAATGACTCCTAAAATGTCTAGTTTAACTATGGGTGCCCATAATATCAGGCCATTATTCTTCAAAATTGAAATCTGAAAACAAGAAGAGCAGAAAAGCCATACATCACCAAAACATATAACCTTCAGCACTTGTATGTTTTATAATTTTAGATGGGACAAGACCTCTAGTTCTGTTTCCTTAAATGATCATTTTTGCACAAGTCACAAATTCAGCATCAGAGAGTCAAAGAATTGAATATGCTGAAGTATGTTTTGAAATGACAATAAACTATTTCTCTATCATGGCATCTGTCCAAAGAATATCTGAAGAACAGCTGAAAAAGAAAGAGAAACACCCTGATGCCCCTAAATATTGCATTAAAAAAAAATGTATGTAGATAATTTTTTGTTTTGCCTGGTCCTGCATGCACTGATGGAAACAGCAGCTCCACCTGTTCTTATCAACTAAATAATATTATATCGAGTTAGATTTAATAAATCTCATCTCTTAGTTAAAATCAACATCTAGCACTAGGTATCTGAACAACATGAACCCAGTTCTTACCTAACTAGGCAGAAGACATGCATATATTTAGACATAGTTGTGAGAACTTTGATTCAGGAGAAAGTTAATATACAGCGTCTTGCCATTTTTAGCTGAACTAGATATGTATCACAGAAAGGGCTGTATAGTCAGCAGGCAATGAGAAATGGATGTTAATTCTGGATGTTCAGCATCCTCCTTCCCACCCCTCCACAGAATTATAACAGCAGCATTTACAAAGATAGTTAAGAGTTTTCTATTTAAAATATTCATGCTCATTGATCACAAATAGGGCAAAAAAAAGTCATACAGTTATTACATAAAAAGTGAGTTGATTAAAAAAGACTGACCTTTAGAAACATTTCCCAAAAATGCCCATTGCTTCCTGGAATATAAAGCTCCAGGGAGTTCCAGGCAGAGAAAAACAAAAAATCTAACCAAATAAACAACTCACATAGTTTAAATAACAAGCTTGGAGAAAGAAACTTCTACGGGAAAAAAATTCTAGTATTTTGTTGGGTTTTTTTAACTTTATCTATTAAAAAGGTCCAGATGCTTTCCCTGATGGCACTTCTCTATTCTGCCATACATAATATCTCCTCTACAACCAGCCTAGGATAACTCACATTCTTGGCTGCTGGAACTCAAACACGTCCTTGACTGATACATTTTGTCTCTCAGGGTGAGAGAGTGACAGGTAATTGCTACGTGCTACATCTAATGGGTAATGCAGAGTAGGATTGAAGTTCATTGATGGATCTGAATTTGTTTACATGTTCTGCACACCAAAGGACATTTCCATTCCAAACAATAATAGAAGAAGGGAGAGAGGAGGGAAGGAAGGGAAAAGACACGAGGACAAATGTAGCAGAAAATGATGGTTCCTGAAAATTTCAATAAATTTATATGCAGTGAGAACCAAAAAATGGAATAGAAGTCTACCCTGAATCAAAAAACCATCAGAGAGAAGTGATGCTCTTCAAAATACAGTTTAATTAGCAAAGTTCATTTGAGTGTTTTCCTTATCAGCACTTACATTCTCAACATCACCTCTTAATCTCTGTATTTATTCTGACATAGGCACTCTTTCCAGCAGAATCCAGGTATATCACAATTTGTCTCTTTATTTGACATTTGTGCTCCTTCAAGTAGTAGTTCAGAGGCAGAAGGGACAAATTACCACAAGATCTGTTTTACAGAAAACCTGAGTCCCACTGTATAGGAGGTCACATTAAAAAAAAAACACTCGAAGTATTTAAAGATGCGAATACGAAACATACCTCTATCCTGAGGGGATTGCTCATCACATAGTGACAGAAAAAAAAAGAAATCTTCACTGAAAGGCACAAGGCCTTTTTTCTTTTTCTTCTAGTAGTGTAAATCAGGACTTCTGTACCATCTGTTTAGATTTACAAAGGCAACTGTAAACCTATCCCATACTCTGGATAGGTTTACTTACACCCTAAATGATTACTATTTACCCAGAAAATGAGTAAGAAGTGTTATTTGTTACTTGTTACAGAAAATGCAATGAATTTATATTCCACTTACTATTTTCAAAATATATAGTTGAATGTTTAAAATTATGGTGAACAAATACCAAGATTACTATTAATATTTTAGGGAGAAAAGACAGTTAACAAGAAAAGATACAAGTTTCCTATATGGATATGAAATGGCTTTTCATTTTGCTGTATAATCAATACTTCAGCTTAATGATTGAAATATTACTTGAACTCAAAGAGTTTTAATAGAAAGCTTGTTGCTACTAAATTTGAGTGAACTCAGATTTGGCAGAATGGCTTCAGCACCAAATCTCCAGCAAAAGTATTGAACAAAAGTCCTTTCAGACTGTTCAAGACACTGGAAATCTAGTCAAGAAATACTAGTTTTTAGCTTTCCTTCATGCTACAAATATTCTTAATTTTTACTATCTGGTATACTCCATTTAACAATATTATTTTATTTGCAGTATTTTCTTCGATAGAAAAAATTAACCATGGAATACAGTCTTTATTTTCTTTTTCCTTTTAGATTATATATTAAACTAAATATAAAACAGATATATGAAAGTGTGTAACATGCACACATAGAGTCAGTATGCCTGAGGACAGAATGCCAAAGTTATTCTTAATAAATGTACTTTGTGATCTTCATATAAGCTTTTAAGACAGTTGCTTAAACTGCTGTCTCAAGTCCATATATAGAAACACAGTACTCTCTCTCTCTCTCTCTATCTCTAAAGGGTCCAAGGAGACTGAAGAACATAAGGGAGTGGTAAGGGAACTCAGAACCTAGGTCATCCCTTCAAATCAAGCCCTGTGGGCAGTGACTGAACTGCATAGACAAACCAAAATCTTTGTTAAAATGAATAAACGGCCACAGACCAGTGTTTAGCAAATGGGAGTCTACATTTACAATTACATTTAGCACTTGCTGGCAGCCTTCAGAGAACAGCAGTCAAGAATGTACCTAAAGCTTATGGACTCTAAATGACCTAGGTCAAAAAGCTGGATTTTTGGGAAAAAAAAAAAAAGAATTACAACTGTATTTTGTAAGTATATTTGGTGTACTGGACATAGTATTAATGCAGTCAGTGAGTAAATGCGTGAACGAAAAGCATAATAAATCTGATGTAAATTCAGAAACAAAAACTACTCATCCAAGTCTTTTAACTGAGTAGTTACCATCTCATTTGGAGATTGTTCTGAATATACTGTACCATGAAAGTTGAAGGACAACATAATTCTGTCATTTACACAATTCTGTGTTTACACAACTTTTAAAATTAAGTGGAAGACAGCACTTTTTTTGTGAGTTAGGTGCTCAGACACTTTCTTATTTTGAATTTCAAACCTATATATTTCTTATGAGTGTCTCCATAAAGGTTTCCAGCCTGAGCTGTAATTACAGGTCTGGGCCATTCAGCACAAGAGAACAGAGATGGCCTTCAGCACCCACAGACCCCAAATCACCCTGCTGGGACACAGGACAGTAAACATAGTTTACAATATACATATGTCAACCGGTGCAGTCATTGCCTTAAAAAGTATTGACAGCTGAGACTTTTGCAGCAGAAAGATGCCCCTCCAGCCCCAGAACTGTCTGCTGTACATCAACAAGTCTGATCTTTACAGGAAGACCCTTCATGGTCAAAACTGTAATGATGCATTTGACAGACACTGCAGCACAGCTGCTCCTAAAGTAATCTGACCAAGTCTCATGACACAGTATTTTAGCTCTCATTTGGCTGAGAGAAAAAGAAGCCTTCTTTAAATGATCCATTGCAATACTAGCATTGTAAAACATATGTCTTTGACTTCTGCTGAATATAAAATCTGGTAATAAATACGGTGATGCAGTCTGGTATTGTACTTTGATACAGAAACTACCTATATGAAAGATTTTTTTAATTTTTTTTTTTTACCCTCAAAATACCAGGCTTGAAGGTTCAACAAGAAAGCAGACTGAAGTTGTCTCCCTCTCAAAAGACCACCGCAGCTTTAAAGCTTTGCTACAAAATTATTGCATCAACAAATATTCATCCAGTGACACATGCCAAACCCAATGCCTTCAATGAGTTACACCTCTGCAAAACAAGTGGACCTTAGTGAAAGTTTCAATTAATACAAAGGAGAATAAGGTTTGAAACTCATTCATTAATATGGTGTATCTATGACAAACCAAAAGAAAAAGAGAAGCCAGGAAAAAGAAGTAGCAAACTACACCTGTCTCTAAATCAACTAATTCTGAGTCTGAAAAGTCATTCAGAAGGTACAACTTTCACAGTGGCTTGAAAACAACAACCCTGAAAACAGGCTGAAAACCTACATATTTACAAGCATATATATAAATATGCACACTGCAAAATAGGTTTCGTTTTAACCATAAGGTATGCTTTTGCAAGAACAATGACATACTGATGTATCAGAGTTAAACATTGCAGAGCTTTGTTTCCATGAAGCAGCTAAGAGCATGTGATTTTGGCAGTGTAGACACATAGACCACAGAGCTGGAAACACAACTGTCCCTTACTGAGCTAGCTACTTCCTTGTACAATGAGATACAGCCCTTGACAATACAGTGTACAATCAAAACCAAATAAAAATACAGAGAAAGGTAATAAAGAGATGGTAGAATGTTGGAACGCATATCTTCCACTGGAATGTTTTCAGCTGATTTCTGTTTCAGTTGAAAAAAAAATAATTTGCACAAGTGGACCAAGTGAGAAAAGCGATGTCCTTGCAGCATCAAAGGAAGAAAGAGAATGGATGTGAAAGTGATGAAGCGTTAAATTGTAGTAGATGAGAAAAAGAGAGAAAGAGGGAGAATGCTAAGACAAACAGAAGAAAAAGGAACACAAATCATAAGAAAGAAGCTGCTGTAAGAAGAGGTTACTACCCAGAGGTGCAAGAATAAGTGCCCAGGAAATGGACTATGAAAGTAACAGAAGATGGAGGGATAACAAGTCTGATGGGACACAATCTGATGGGACACAATGGTCTTGCTGGGAAAGCTGCTGTTAGTTATTAACACATGTTAATAACACAGGTCTTGAAAAGCCTCCCTTGCTGGTAAAGCAAATTCCCATATATCTTTGAGAAAAGAAACTGGGGAAACTCATTGACCCATGAAGCTTACTCTATCTCCCTCTCACCCTATCTTCTAAAAATGATATCATATATCTCTCACCTTACATTATCTAGATTATTAGCTACAGTTGTTAACAGTTGTTTTCTTTTTCATATATCCCTATCACTGTTATAGCAGGACTTCTCCTTGCCACTCCTATGGTTGGTTTTATATAAACTTTCAGAGAGGTCCCTTGGTTTTACCTTTTTCCAAACCTCAATTTAATAAATTTCCTTAAAAAGCTCCTTAAATGCATCCGCATCAAATGCTAATTTTCAGTGCAGTTGGGCCAGATAGCAATCGTACTCTTCAGTCAGTTATAAGAAGACATAGCTTGAGGCAAAAAAATTTAACACCGGCCTCATTCAAAGAACTTGAAATATCTCAAATAAAACTGAGTTCTGCACACAGCTACATATTTAATGCTATTTGATATAACCTTAGAGTAAAAAGAAAAAGGTCCAAGCGAGTGAACTAGGCTATACTGACGTGCCTTCCACTGCCTTCCTGTGTAATATGTGTTCCTATGTTTACCAAGTCTGAAAAGCTTCAGTCAGTCAGGTGCCCCAGATTATTTGTTTAGTGAGGAATGGTATTTCCCGTATTGTTGAGGTCTCTTTTGGACCACTACTATGTATGAAGAAGCCCAAAATCTACCAATGGAAAAAGATCAGAAAATAATTATAATACATTATTTTTATCAAAACATGAGGAAAGCCAGCATTTCCCCATGTGTGGTGAACTGTCATCTCATACAATCTCTGAGGCTAGCATACTGGAAAGTAAGTGCTCTTCACTTAGAAGAAGATAAAACATCTGATCTTGTAAAATAGTAATAGACATATAAGTGCATTTGTAAGACTTGTTTAGAAACCCACAGACACACTGCCATGAAAGCGTGACTTATTTATTTTTTACTTACAGCAAGAGCTTTGTGAAACAAAAGCAGAACAAAGCCATCATGTCAAACAACGTTTGTAGTCAGTCCATGTGAAAGACTGGAATGGAAGTTCTTGCTGTTTGTATGTAACCTGGATGTCAACTGCACAGGCATTGTTTACACTACAAATTTTCCATGCAGCACATTATTATTACTATCTTTCAATTTTTTAATGAATACTTCGATGTATATTCATGAATAAAATCTATTCTGAGAAGTCATTGATTATTCATTAAAGAAAAAAAGTGAAGACAGGTATAATGGAAGCTGATTTGTGCATTCAAATATTTCTACCCTGGTCAAAACTTGCTTCTCTGGGTGGAAGAGGCACAAAACTTGGTAAATGTCATAAAAATGTAACATGAAAAAAAATGTCAGCCATACACTACACAAAATGAGGACCAGTGCCTGCAACTGTTTCCAAAACCAACTTCCTTTCCAAGAACAGTTTTGAGTCACCATTATAGAAATCACTACTTTAAGAAAATTTTTTCAAGGAGAATATACTGTTAGACAGCTAAAACTGTCAGTATTCTTGGTACATCCCCCAAAACCTCGGGTCGTTTTCCCATATGCTTATGTTTTGGTATTTCTCACTGAAAAGCTAATGGAATAAGTAACAAACCTGCAGGTAAACATTTCCCTGAATTATTCTTTTTTGGGGGGTTGTGGGGGGAAGGAATGGAGCAGGGGCTTGGGAGGTATTTCTGGATGAAAAATTGTATCTTCATATTGATTAGCTGAACTTTTAATGCAATATATATAATGCTGTGAATTGAATTACCAACATTGGCTGGTAAACAATGATACAGATATTTATGACAGTAACCATCATGTCTGAAAAGAACAGTGCAACTAATTCACACTTTTATAAACTGCCTAGGAGTTACACATCTGTTTAGGACTGCACGATTTGGTACAGTATTAAGAAGTTTGGTATGTTTACCAGCTCCTTAGTTAAGTCACCTGACAGCATAGCTATCAAGTGTGGACTTGACTGAGACTATCTAATTCTGTTCAGTTTAGACTTTCTGGGATGGATATGCCATAGGTACACTGGGTCTCTTAACTAACTCCAGAATGTGTAAACATCTCTGACTTTTTCTTATTAATCATTTTCTCTTTTAAGATAGACTTCCTCATCTACTCTCTCCTTTTTTTCTTTCTAGACAGAGATCTTCAAGCATCAGTCTATTTCTTTTGATATGCCACACTTTCTACCACCCCATGAAAAACATGTCCTGTCTCTCTTCAATCAAACCCTCCCTTGCCCCCTCCCCCAGCAATGACCAATTTCATTTTCTGGCCACTCGTATTGGACCAGCACCCCTACCCACTAATCCCCCCCCCCCCGGGACAACACCCCAGCCCACCAGACCTCGCCAACCCACTACCCGACCGCCCCACCCACCCCCCAAAGCCCCTCCCCCCCCCCCGGCCTCTTCCCCTC
>WTSP01014567.1:0-33427 GCA_025331215.1 Actenoides lindsayi | reverse complement strand
GTGTGTTCCTGAATCCAGCTCCCATCTGCTGCTGGGCCCAGTTTGGGACTTCTCCCAGTGACTTCTCCACACCATCTGTGGTGACCGTGAGGTAGCTGCCATCAGGGTGTGCGGGGTGGGGGGGGTGAGGTTGTTCGGTTTGGTACTAGTTTTGTGTATTCTTATGTATATTACCTTTTATTGTTACTATTATTGTCATTGAAGCTGTTCTGTCTTTCTTTACTAATAGCTAAGTTTCTCTCACTTACTCGCTTTCTGCTGGCCTTTGGGCAGGGAGGGGACTTAGCAGAGAGCAGATGCTAGGTCTGGGTCTGTCGCATTGCCCGGACCCTAAGCCTGGACACTTGTACTGTTCATTCACATGTAAACTGTGAATCCAGGTGGCAAATACAGTTCTGAGCACAGGAACGGGAAGCAGGAACGGAAAAGGTAGTATTTGGTAGCATCACATCTGCATAAAGTGTCGATGAGATAATCAGAATATTCATTTCTGGGCTTTGAAGTTTGATACAGTTCCAGGAGAGTTAAAACCTGCTGTTCTCGGATTGACATCGCTGAGGTGAGGAAAACACACTGTGTCACTTGCAGCTTGTCTGAAAGGGTCGTGTAGTACATGTTGAAACACATGAGTGTGTGTTACAGACACGTTAATTATTCCTTTTTATCTGAAAATATTGGAGTTTACTAATTTAGTATCAGGCATTCTGCGTGACAAACTAGTGAATCCAAAAGTACAGTGTTTGTTAAGAGAGGAAACGTGGATGAATCCTGCACAGTAAGTATACGTGCTCTAGTACGAGAGCGCAGTTTGAGTTTGGTTTGGTGCTTGATATGAAATATCAACATCAGTACATATCAGAGAAAACCCAGCAGTGTTCTGAGTGCATTTATGGGAATTACAGCATCGAAATCCTACACACACGTATTGTAGAAATACAGGCAAGACAGATGGTGTAAAATGATAACTCTAAATCTCAATAATAATTTCTTCTTAACTTTACGCTGGTTATCTAATGAACTCAGGTTACTTACATTAATTAGCTTTCTTGTTCTTTCATGCTTGCAGTTCAGCACAAATACATGAAGCAATGGAATTTCTTTTCTGGGATGCTGATAGTAACTTTGTGTATTTCTTGTCTGCAGCTTAGTTTCCTCTTCAAAAAATACCTTTAAAAAATGCTGTACAAAGGACTTGGAGGATTTCGTGACAGCAGTCAAGAAAATGTTAATTAAAATTGTTAATTTTATCTCGGTCACACTTTGTGACATGTATATAGCTCCCCCCAGTGTAATCACAGCATTATTCATGTAACGATAATTTTTTCCGTTTTCAGAGAATTCAGGACAAGTTTCAGCTTTTATTGCACACAGAACTGCATCGTCTCATTAATCTCATACCTTTGTCTGTCTGACAGCTTCCTTGCCTTTGTCCTTTGCACTTGTTCTGTCTTGTCCTCTCCTCCCGCCAATCAAATGATTCTCTGTGTGCAAAATCTGGATAATAAGATTGTCTTTGGCAATATGTCATATTCAGACAGAACCTTTTAGAACATAGGCTATCTTTTGATACGTTTTACAGAATGCCTATCACTCAGGGATTCTTGTTTCACCTGGGACTAAGGTGAATAATAATTAATCAATCTGATATTAATTTGACAAAATAATAATTAATCAAAAAAAGAAGGCTTTTACATGCATTAAGATGAAACACAAACACTTTCTTGAAATTGACCAAATGGGTTTCATGTGTCAAGACCAAGGTGATTTATTACTACAACCCTCACTGAAAAAGAAGTTGCTTTCCTTCTTTCCTTACCCATAAACACGTACCACAGAACGTGCAGTGAGTCATCCCAATGCTCATGATCTTATCTGTTCTGACATGGCATCTCTCATGAAACTGGCAATCCACAGACACACACTGTATTATTTATGATTTCAAATACAATGAAAAAAATTCAATATGAAAAAGACCATATTAAGACAATTTCTTTTTCCTTCCTGAAAGCTTCCAATTTCAGTTTTTTTGCAGTTTTGTTTTGTTGAGTCCTAACTCTCACCAGCCTTGGAATTTTCAGTGCTTCTCTTATACTACTATTCCACAACCTACAAACCTCCATGTCAGGGATATTTTTGTTGTTACTATCCCCTTTTCAAATATCTTTCAGTAGTTTTACAGTAAACATTCCAGTCATAATATAAATCACAATCATCCTCTCTTAATGTTCTGATTGTCTTTTCAAGGTTTAAAAGTCAACATTCATCAGAAGTTCATAGTACATAACTGAATTATTTTAATTGTTTCTCACTTCAAGTAAAGGTCTGAAAAAGAAAACAGCAGGTCCAGAAAAGGACTGAAGCATGAAGGGACAAAATTTGAAGTGACAATTTAAGTTTGTGCAGAAACAACTGAGACTGTTGCCTTAGACAACTGGGTAAGAAGCTAGCATTTTAAATTTGATGGTAACAAAAGGAAACAATAATTTGAATCACTCATAAAATCTAAATAACAGAAGTGAAGTCAGTTGTCTTGGGTTCTATTCCCAATCCTAAATATAATTTAACATTTTTAATTCAGTTCCTGTCAGTCATCTAAATAAATGCACAGAGGATATCATGTCTTCAATAGCAGATAATACCATCATTTATATAATCAAAAAAATTAGACATCCTTCTCTCAAGCCATGACTGCAGCAAAAAATTATAACATAGACTTGTGAGAAAAATTTAAAATCACAGCAGCTTTTAAAATATATACACAAGAAAAAAATTCTTTCTTTCAGGACTGTTTCTCAATGAGAAGGAAAAATATTACCTCATAGGCAAGACAAGATACTAGTCATGGGGAAAAATCCTCTTCCAACTAATATCATTCAGCAGTAAAATGTAGAAGACCTTTACAGTATCACTGCATAAGCCATGGTATTTTAACTGTCAAAGTTCATTACATACTTGTACTTGATTAAAGGAATAATTTAGTTGCTTTGGGGTATATTTTAAAAGATTAATAGCATTTGGTAAAAGAGCTGTATTTCCCAAACTGGTCATCTGCAGGCCAAAATAAAGACCAAAAACTATACTAGTGTAAGTTTCTTAATATTCACCTTCAGTTCAGTGGCACAAACTACTGTGGCACAATACCTCACCATGCATCAGTGTAAATTCAATATAGAATAAAAGGCCATGGGGAAACAGTATGAAAAGTGATGGAATCACCTATAGGTGATTATATTCACAGTGTTTATCTTGGCCCAAATCACCCATACAGTTGGTTGCCTCAGCTGCGGTTTAGGAACAAAATGAACAAGAAGTGAATCGTGTCTATACCCATAGCTTCAAAATACACAATTATTCTTTTTCTGCAATTAGAAAGGTCTTTTGGTTTGAAAAAGATACTATACAAGATACACTGAGAGTGACATTTGCTCAGTAATTCTTTTTTTTTTTTTTTAATAAGAAATAAACAGAAAGAGGTATTGTGTGTTTCATTTTGTAGAGAAAGACTAATTAGAAGTCAGGTGTGGAAATACTCTAGGATAGCAGTAAAACTAGCAGAATAAAAGACTTCCTAGAAGAGACTGAGTAAAACCATCTTTATCCTTCATCTCTCCAGAGGCATAACATATAAATAATAAACCACTTAAAGTCATTAAAAAATGCTTTTTATAAAAAAAACCAACCTGTCTGAACCATTTGAACTTTCACAACCATCAGATTTTCTCCCTTTTTGCAACCATTTTTTCCCCATGCCAGCCAGGGACAACCAGATTAGATACCTCTCAGAAATACCTGACAAATGCCATGCATTTTAGCACTCAAATTTTACTCTCATCCTCATTAATTTCAAAAGCACAAGCTGAGCAGATTCAACTCCAAAAGCTTATCTGACTTACATCAGCATAGCTGCATTGATTTAAGTGGAATGGTACAGCAGAGTTATAAATTAGTGAGATCTCATGTAGAAGTGATATAATTTGTCATCAATGAATATTACACTGGATTTCAAAGATGAACCTTCTCACGACATCATCCAATATTTTATTTTTGATATAGATCATTTTTTTCCCATACTTTCTGGCCACACTGAGTACAGGCAACACGTGAAACTTGTTTCCATCTAAGAAAAAGTGTTAATCTTGAACACTCACTGCTTTATTTGAGCACCTTGTTCAACAGGTTCTTGATTGTAAGTTAAGATGTGATCTGGATGTAAGGAAACAGCTGCATCCTAGCCATACTCAGTGGAAAATTGCTCACTTCATCAGGCTTCTCTTTCTGGTAGCTCTAGGGGCTCAGACAAATTCAAAGTGCTCTTGCTCTTATGTGATTACTACTCTTACTCCCAATTTACAATAATAACCAGTACCATTCTTTTTACTTAGACCAAACTTTCAAAAATAAGGAAAATGGTACAGCATGTTGCTTGAAGACATTTCTGATTATGCTATGCAATGTACAGCTTGAGCTCCACAGTACACATTGATTAAGTGGTAAAGACATTTCAATGTTAGTGTTATTTCCTTGGAGGCATCCCCACAGTGCTGGAGATACTTAGGAGGCATGGGTAACCTTACATTTAAGTAAAGGTCTAAAAAATGCATAAAGAAACAATTGCAAGTTTTGGAGCATCCTCGTACCACAGTGGAATGGTTTTAAAAATATAATGACAATGGGAAGGCTGGTGGTGACTAAATAGTCCATGATTCAGTTCTGGAAGTTATTAAAGAATGTTGTTCTTCCCAAGAGTTGGGAACTTATGGATAGAGAAGGTACAGAGCTCTGTGAATGAACAGAAGCATGGAAAGATAATGTTTTTAAGGATGTATTCAGACCTGGAAAAGAGAATAGGGAAATAAAGGTAGGAAGAAGATGTGAAATGGAAACAGGCCACAACTGTTTTGATAACACCTCTTCAGTTTTATGACCATCTAAGAAAAATATACTTTATATCACAGAGAAATATAGTTCATGTTCTAGTACCAAGTGAATTATGGTTGTCAATAATTATAAAGAAATGCACAATAATTTGGATACGATATGTACCTGCAATAATATTTATTTACAGATCTGTATTATAAAGGCAGTTTTGTTAAAACATGGAATCCAAATTTTGTTCAGTCTGGTATGTCTTTCTATATTAACTGACAACCTCAAGTCTACTAGAATGTTCTGTAACAGAACAGAGGGATTTTTGTATGTCCAGTTAGTTTATATCTGCTAAAAATTTTTGAAAGTAATACACCTATAGAATTAACTGAAATTAAGTTACACAGCTGTTTTGTAGCAAAGCATGACATGTAATTTCTAGTCCGGGTCACCTTTTTGATGGGGGCTATAGACCTCCTTTAGGCATAACAGTAAAACTGGGAGCACCCTGCAAGTTGCACCACAGGCACAGCGTGGGAGAATGACTCAGGGACATCCTTTCTAAAGTACAATTCCTCCCTCACATCCTTCTTGTTCAGGTGAAGGGAACAGTGTGATTTGTGGTACAAGCTGTCTCAGCAGTGATTTACAACACCTTCCCATTAAAATCTCTGTCTGCTGACTCCCTTTTGCCACCCACTTGCTATAGCATGCAGGGATAGGGGAGAGAGGACAGTGCAAAAAGGAGTGTGCAGGGATGCAATATACTGCTTGTAATGACATAAATATCTTATACCTATCCATTAGCCTCCATGTTTCTGTCTCTCTGAATAAGGAGGGGTTGCTTGTCCCCTTAAAGGTGACAAAACTGAACTGCAATTTAGTCTTGGGATACTTCCTGGTGTTTTTACAGCTGAAGCCTGTTCTGCTACTTACTAAGAGTAATACTATAAATCTAACACACTTTAAGGGCCACATTTTCAGCATCATAAACTATCATATCTGTCCATCTTTCAGGGGAACCACTGGGCTTTTATAAAACCTAGAGAAAATCATATTAGGAGGTGACATCTCTGCCTACTATTGTTCAGACATTACTGGTTTCTGGAAAAGCTCAGAAAAATACCGTAAAAAAACCCCAAACATTAATTAACTCAAACTTTCCAGTAATCCTAAATTGCTGCATGTCTCTGATTAGTTGCTAAACTTCTAACTTTGAGGAAATCGGTTTTGTTTTGGTTTTTATTTACTTTTAATTTTACCCTTGGCTGTTTTTCCTAACATGATGCTGCTTTTCTCCTTTTCAGTTTCTCTGTTTCAGAGTCATCTCTTAATCTGTTTTTTAAATTCTTTAAAAAACGTGCTTTTTCTCTTCCAATTCTTTTAATATACTTGTTCTCTAGGCATAGAAACCAGACTATTTCTTACCTTAATCTGCTCTCCTGCCACTTACTCATTCCTTATTAACGTTTCTTTCTACACAATTCTAGTACCACAAGCACTTCCTATCTTTCTTCTCCAAGGATTATTTTCCCTGTCTCTCTTAATGTTCCTCCTTTCTTGTTTTCTTGCTCTCTTTTTTGTCAGTCTTCGAAGGAAAGGTATCCTTCTGCCTTTTCTGGAAGTGTTAACATGTATAGATGTAGAGGGAGAAAACGGAGGGAAAATAATAGCTGCATTTTTTCTATATACACATAAAGAATTCTTACGCAATAAAAGGAATTAAGTGCTGACAAAATTGCTTTTACCGTCACATTCCCTCAACTACTGTTCTGGACGACCTGGAAATTCTGTAAAGGATCATGACAGGAAAGGTTTTAATTGCTAGTTCCTCTCACTCTTCATGGTTGGACACAAGTTTTCTCTCAGATAACAGACCCAACCCTTGGCTGTAAAGGATGACTTCCTTCTGTGCAGCAAACAGGGAAGGAGGCTGGACTGCCACTGAGAATACCTGTAACACTATTTTGATGCCAAGTCCTGAAAGAATAGCATGATGGGAACAGTGGCCAGTAAGACAAGCTCTCATTCGAGGTCAACATTATCCCTCCAAATATGACCTTGATGGTTGACACTTAGGCTAGATTCTGCTGCAGGAGTACTCAATCTACAGTACACCAAGCTGACGGTGGACAGGAGGGTAAGACAGCTCCTCATCCCAGTTTTCTGAGCAGAGCAGAATATTCAAAGCCTTTCAGGAACGTAAGTAATTTAGTTCCTTCCATGTACCTAATGGCAGGACCTACTCTCAAAAGCACTGTACTACATTCAAGGGTCTAATAAGTTAAGTGGCTTTCATGACTTAAAGAAGCTGAGTTGCGTAATGTATATAGAGCTTATTTTTGGATACCAAGGAACATGCAGATTTCAATTACACAGGCACTGGCACTGATTAGCAGGGCCTAACTCTGTAGAGTTTTATTCTTCTTTGCACTGCTCACATCACTAGCCTTTCCAATGCCCTCCTATTGCAGACAACATTCTACAGATTACTACCCCATTAGTTTGCTTATCTATGGTCTATAACAAAATTCTGAACAACAGTATGGCTTCCTTCTGCAGAGCTGTGCATTATTCCTCATCTGACTGTTTTTTATTCTAGCCTGCATTTCAAAAATATCAGTCTTATGGGACTTTGTGATTACCACGTTTCCTAAGATTGGGAAATCTTAGGCAGAGATAGAAGAATGACAAGGCAGTAATATACAAAATTGTCTTTTTAATTGTTCCATCCTGAAGTCATTATTTCCAATGGGATATATCAATGCCAACATTTTAAAAGCTCAGAAGATACAGAATCAAATCATGATATGAAATATAACACCTCATTCTAGACAGCAGAAAACTGAAGGGGGCAGGAGGAGAATGAAGAAAAAGCCAGCATCTTTAGCTAAGGGAGCCCAAGCAAAAGTCATGTCTCAGCTGCAGCCCTGTCACTCAAGGAAGCAGAGGCAATAGTCCGGGAACATCTACGTGGGCATCATATCCCACAGAGGGAATAAAGTAGTAGCATCTTAGACTCTACTTCACAGCAGTTTGCTGCCAAAACACAGTACAGAGCATACTGGAACAGTTTCACGCAGTCTTGCTGTGGAAACGTGCTGGAAGAGAACATGCTGCCACAAAGCACAGCCAGCCTTTATCTCTTTTGAAGACAACACGGCTTGAGTCAGCTGGCCAAGTAATAAAGTTTGGCCTCCAGTGGTTTAACTGAATAGAACTCTCTAGCCACAGAAGACAGATTAATCATATGATACGTTAAAAAATTTGTTCATATAACTAATAATTACACCTTTTTTGGACAGGAAATATCATTATGTGATCATACTTATTTTGGGCCATTAGCCTCTCTCTCCCCTTTTTCTGAATATGGAGGAGTGAAAGATGGCTTAATTACAGTGCTACAAAATTATGTCCCTTTTAGAGGGGGGGATGGAGAAGATGGTCTTATAATGACAATACAAAGTTGAGATTGTAGAATATTACCTTAAAATATTTATTCTCAGTTACTCTCTCAGTTCCATTAGCATTTGTAATAAGTAGCATGTTTTAAAGACATGAATGAGACCAGAAGAATTTGGAAGCAGGAAGGTAGAGGCCTTGCTTCTGAACTTCACAGAGTTGCATTTTTCTCTCCTGGTTGCAAGTTGTGATTCATGATTGGTGTGAAAATACATGTCTGTTAAAAATGGCGGGGAAGAAATATAAACACTACATATTCATTAGTGTTAATTTGTCTCTTTGTGAGCATTGCCAGCTAGCCCATGTTCAGCTATCTCCAAAATCATCTATACTGACTATTAATCAGAGTTTGCAGAAAACCTTGTATCTTTTTTTTTTCCCTATTCATGAAGGCACTTCTGAGAATAATAATTACACTACTTAGCCTTTATCTAGTGCTTCTCATCTTTCAAGTGCTTCACAAATATTAATTCACTAATTAATCTTCCCAACAACTCAGCTTACTCCCACTTCACAGATGGAGAAGCATTAGCAGAGAGGGCAAGTGACCTGCCTGAGGCCATAGAGAGTAGAGAAAAGGGAGAGAACTAAGGGGAAAGATGCTTATGACTAGAAAGCAGTGGAGGCAGATGTGACAATTATGGTGATGGGTCAGCAAATAGTCATAAGATTCCAGTGAAAAATGTAGCTACCACCGGAGGGCAGGCAGTGCTAGTCTCATCGTGCATTATACAGTCACTCAGTATGCCAAAGGATCCACAAATTAAAAAAAATTGAACTGACAAATAAAACATACTGTGAAGTTCCACAACTAATTTTTTTTTTTTTTTTTTTTCCTTTACAACAAAATACAGTCTGTTCTTAGATACTGGCAAAATTTTGAAAGTAATCAGGAGCACAAAACTAAGGTCAGGAAACTATCAAATTCTAATTTATTGGGCATCTCATTTGATGTAGGGCTATCTGTACTCAAAATTGGATCAACTGCCCAATACTAGTGGCATAAATTCAGTTAGGATTTTTACGCCTGGCTCATTTTCCATCTACGGAGGCTGACAGAAAGCATACTGTCTCTAAGACTAGATAAAGATCTCATATACAGTTCAAACATGTGTAACAAAATAGACTTGCCTCTCGAACCTTGCCTTTCTGCTTCCAAATAACCTCTGTTCAACTCTCTAAGTGTTCCAATTATTTTTTTTTTCCTCCTAGTTTTATAATAAAAACTTCTTTTTAATCCAGAATACCCAAATTACCGGAGGAAAACACATTTCTACATTAGGACCACAGGAGAACATAGGTTAATGTTATTGTGTGGCATTGCTGGCATGAAGACTTTTTCATTAAGGCTGAGATATATCATTGTCCAGAATTTAGGACAGTGACTGGGGATGCAAGATATCCAAGCTAAATCCATTAACTGAATGCCTACATTACACATACCTTCTCAAATCAAAAAGCTCCAAACGATTACAAAAACATTCAAAGTACTGTATGGCCCATGCAGACTTAGAACAAACTAAAAATACACCTTGATACCTGTACAAAATCTACCAGGTCTACAAACAATTGGGTCAAACAGAGATTACTTTTGCCCCTGTTCGAGAAGTTTTGCTTTCTGCTCCACTGATATGGTAAATGTTCCAGTTGCATTTCATGCTGACGTTGACATTGCGTAGATAAGACTGTATTGTGCCGATCAGTAACGACAGAAGCAAGGTGGTGAACAATCTATATACACTCTCATGCTCAGAACTCTTACACTACACTGATATCCAAGAGTACAGAAAGCCCCAATAAGAATAAAGAGGAGAGAGGAAGAATGCAAAAAAGCCCCTGTCAGAAAGAACTTCAGCAGACAGGAAAAGCGCAAAGAAACCAAAGATCCTGGCTCAGCTATGATGTGGCTCAGCATGGAGGAGAAAAGCCTTATTTATGCAAAGGCAATAATAATGGCAAGGACAGAGACCAGAAGCCCTGAAGCCCCCCAGGTGAGTGTTACAGCTGCCAGGTTACACACAGGCTGCTGCAGCTTCCTCTTGTGTTCCCTTTCTCCAACTCGAAAAGGAAGAAACTGATTTTATCTACATCTCTCCAGAATTATATTTGGAGGCTGCTGGGTAAGGATGGAGATCAGAAGTGCTGGTTATAGAAACTTGATTATTGTTTTAGGAATTAAGTTCTTTTAATCAACCATTATTATTTCTTTATTTTACCTACAGCTGTGTCAAAAACTAGGCAGTGCTATGCAGTTCAATACTGTAAGTTAAATGAATAGTTGTCAAGGTAAGGCATATACTGGTTCTTCGATGTCAGGACCTACAAGTAAATCAGCTTTTCATATCAGCTCATCTTTAATTGAAATTTGTTGATACAATCTGAATGTTGCTGATGCTAACATTATGAAGTACTTCAGGTTACTCTAGGCTAAGCACGGAAGTGTCAGTTTTGTTTTTCTAGCACTCTTTACGTTTGCATGGGCTCTAGCTTTGTATTCTTCAACCAGGAAACAGTACGTAATTATTTTGGATGTCTTCTTTAATTGCTTAACTAAAACTATAGAAAACAGCATAAAGTAAACTCATTCTATCACAATGACATTTGCACAGACACACATTTGCAATCAACCAAAAGCATATTAGTTCTATGTCACTAATGATATAAAAGATACGAATTATTTATTTATGATGATATTAATAATAAAATATTAGTTTGCTGAAGAAAACAGTGTATTAATAATAAATAATCCTGGTCTCCGTGAGCATGAAACCAGGATGAAATTGCTTTAATTTGGTTTAGAAAACAATTAAATACAGACTTACACTCATAGAAAAGAACTCTACTGCCTTGTAAACAGTGGTAAAATACATGTCTTGGAACAATCTCTAAGTAAGCAGCTGCATAAGAAGTGCGTTGTAATAATGGATTAATTTACTGTGCTGTATCATTGAGCATTAATTCTGGAAGTCCTACTTTTTTAGAGAAAAAGTTCTGTATTAATAAAAGACATGCAAAATCTAGAATTCAAATACAACACTTGAAAACAAAATAGAAAACAAGTGTCTGTACTTTGTGGCATTTATTTTCTAATTTGGGAAAATACGTGTTTCATGATAAATGCACACATATCACTCCTTCAAAACCCTAATTCTTCACATGAAGGAAACAAAGAATAATGAAATAATGGCTGGGATGAGTCAGAAAAAAAAATCCTATATCTAACTATACCTGTTACTGTAACAGCTCCAGTATAACTTGTTCTTCCAACAGGTTTTTACAGTGTTCCAGTCAGTCTCTCAAAAAGTAACATACTTACGAAAGTGGCGTTTCTAAACAGTTGTGCTACTTTTCAAGTGTTTGCATCTTTCCCACTGTTTATGTCTACCCCACCTCACCTTTTCATCCTTTATATCTAAACTTGCTTAGATTGTGAATTCTCTTCCCTCTTGTTTTTCCAGATTGTTTTCTGAAGTACACAGGAAAGCTGAGGCAACCATGATGACATCTCTACTTGTCTAGCACAGTGCTGTCTGTTTCTATGCTTCATTCTCAATAGTAACAGACATATTTCCAGTCAATTCACTTCCATTTAGAATGTTACAATAGAATCATAGAATTTAAGATCACAAATGGACCTTACAAACTATCAACAGACTCAGAGCACACCATTTATTTAGACAGGTACAAAACTTTTATAGAGCAGAACTTCAGCATTAAAGTTTCTTAACTTAGTTAATGCTATCTAAGTATATGGTCAAACCTTTAAGTAAATTTTCTTCTAGTCCTTACTCTTTAAAGAGCTTTCTTTTTATCACAGCAGTCTGATCCAGATTTTGATAATTTTGTAAATATTTTTCCTCTAAGATTCAAGCTGGGAGAAAGAGTAGAAGAAGATGAGGAATAAAATTTACTTTCATACCTGAGATATGTTGTTTTACTAGTCATTAAATCTTTTCTTGTAGGTATGTTTTTGTTACAGGGTGCATTTTCAATCTAGGAAATTAGCCACTCTGTCCCTGCTATTTCTGCCTCTAAATAGCCATGAAATCCTCCTATGCATGAGGTAAACTGAAAGGTAGGACTGGTGTCAGCGGGAAGACAACAGACACAGCCTGGGTGAGTTGCTGTGTTCTTTGACAAGAAGAGGCTTATGCTACAAGACCATCACAGGATCTGTTCATTTCATAAATGAGAGAAGAGCTGTGAAAGACAGCTATTGTAATTTCATAGCTAGAAGTTCACATCAGTCAGAAGTAGATGTATGATAGCTGTTCCTGTCAACAACAGGGGTACTCCACGTTCCATTTTTAAATCACACCAAAATGCCTCATCCTCAATTTGGTATACAGTGCAACTTCCATAATTTATCATTTAACACGGCTCTTACGCAACAAGCAATTTCCTGACAAGATCATAGTGTTTGTGTATTCCACTTCTAAGGAAACAGTAGTTAAATGTTGAGAGATCACATTATTTTACTGACAAAACAAAGAAACCAGACCTTTCCACTGAACACAGTGTCTTTTCCTTCTGAAAAAAATTGGAGATCTGTTCTCTATCACAAAACCAGCCACGACTGAATGAAGCACAGAGGCTTCCTACAAAGCAAATAGTTCCATTAATTACAAAGCAAATAGTTCCATTAATTACAACACTTTTGCACTTGGGACTTGGAAATTTTCCAAATAGCAGCAATGTACCCATTGAAAACTGAAAAGTATCTTCACTACATACACACAGATACACGTGTCCACATTCATGCATTGTACACTTTCCACAACTAATACACTCTCCACAGTTAAACTAATACACTCTCTGCAGTTAGCTGTGACTGTCTGAATACTTCACTATTAATATACAAAGAGATTTCTTTCCAAAGTTATTATGGAGGAATCTGTGAACAGAACACTTCTCTTAGAGAGTAATGCAGAAAGCTTTGTACTGTGATATGAGCCTTCAATATAGCAGCTTGCACGCAAAGACATAATTGTATCAAAACCTAACATTGTGAGTAGTTCAAATTTAATAATTCTTTTCTTCAGACAAAACTGAAAAAAATACCCTGAAAATTCTGAAATACATTATTTTATTAATTTCTTTTCCTGATAGATCACAAACTGATGCAAAAATGAGACATGTTCAGGTTGAAACAGCACCTAGTTTTTAAATCTTGAAGCCTTGAAATAAAACTGAATGTCTTGCATGACAATGTACTGCCAATTCCAATAAATAATTAAACAATTCCTCACAATTTGATTGTGAAATAAATATCAAGTAGCTACCTAAATGAAATTTATTTGATACACAGAGTTTCTGAGGATGTATGAATTGATCTAAAACACAGAATGGTAATCTGAATAGAGGCTATTTTAGGTGCAGACTATGGACTGTAACTTTACATAGACAGAAAAAAACCTGGGCTATAACTTCATTATTTTCTAAGGCAAATGTAGGATACATGAATAGGGGAAAGAAATACCACAGTTTTGATATTTTTTCTTTTTAAAACTCATCTTGAATATTTCAACCAACACTCAGCAAAGAAACAATGCAGAGCCTCTGTATGAAATAAATGAGACACATGGCATATTTCTTCATTACTCAAGAGCTGAGAAAGATGGGAAAGCAAGGTAGCAAAGGCAGCAGAACAGCTGTTTAAACAATATCTTGTCAATATCTTATTTTCTGAGCAAATTATCCATGCCAACTATGTGAAAAAGCAGCTACAGAAAAGAAATGGCATGCCTGTCTTGTCAGTATGTCAGCTGTTACCTTTTTCTGAAACTAACAATTTTATTTGTATCCTGTTTAATAAAGTAAATATTGTCATCCCAGGGTATTCAGGTTACTTCAATTTTTTTAATAAAGACATTAATAAGAGTCTGTCTGTCAGAAAGCATATGCCTAAATTAAAACGCTTCAGAATTTGTTTTCCTTACAATTTGTTCCAACAAAAGTGTCCTTGAAGCTCTAATATTCTCATCTTAATAGTCTTCATTTTTTTCTATGTCTGGGGTTTTGTTCCATATTGTATTTTAATTGCAATTATAAAAATTTTAAGTAACTGAAATAAAGTGGGGTTCTTTAGAGTTTCTTTTAAAAATAATTTCAGAGTTTGGCTGATTGATTAATTTCCAAGTAATACAAATTCAAAACAGTTTTCATCTGATTTCAGTCAAGAATTTTTCTCTTTGTATCAGCATTGCCTTGAAATAACAGAAGCAATTTCAAGTACAAGGACACTTATGGTTAAATTCTCATTCACTTAAATAAGGCCAGACTTGTACCTTCTGATGCATATGCTATTTTATCTTTTTATGCCCTTCACTATAAGCATGAGGCACTGGGCAAATAAAGTCAGCAGAATTAAACAGAGATAGAATTGGCATTAACATGGTTTGCTATTGTTTATCCCAACAATACAGTATGGTTATATGGAAATAAAAAGGTTGTAATGAGAGCAGAGTTGGAAACAACATGAATTTGATTCTCATAACAGTAACTGTAATGTTAATGGGATATTGTGCAAACACAACCCACCCCATAACAATTGAAGGAATTTAATCGTATGTCCATTTCCAGTTGCAACTTACTTTGATCTTACTGTAATAAATAATTTCACATATTATGTGTAAATTAAAAACAAAGGGAAAAACGCCTCACACCTGTCACTATCTCTAATGTCCCCATCTGTCACTGTGCAATGTGTGAAGCAACAAATATATAATACTACTTCTGCATGCACAATATCCCAATTCCTGATGTTCATTTCCAGATAACTGAAGGACAAGAAGGTCATCAGGAATAGTCAGCAAGGATTCAATGAGAGGAAGTCATGCTTGATCAGCTTGATAAATGTCTGTGGTGGAATGACTGGCTTAATACATGAGAGGAGAGCAGTATATATTGTCTACCTTGACTTCCATAAAGATAGCATAAGATCCTCAGAGAGAAGTCATTGAACTAAGGGCTGGATGAGCAGACAGTAAGGTGGATCAAAAACCTGCAGAACAGTCAGGCCCAAAGGGTGGTGGTCAGTATCATGAAGTCTAGTTGGAGGCCAGTAAGTATTAGAGTACCTCAGAGGTCAATACTGGATCCAATCCTGATCAACACCTTCATTCATGATCTGGATTATTGGGCAGAGTATACTCTTATCAAGTTTACTGATGACACAAAACTGGGAGGAGTGGCTCATACACCAGAGGCTCAACCCACCATCCAGAGGGACCTGGACATGCTGCAGGTAGGAACCTTGCAAAGCTCAATGAAGGGGAGTGGAAGTTTTCACCTGGGTAGAAAAAACCAACCCCATGCACCTGTATATATATCTGCTGGTGACCAACCAACTTTGCAGAAAGGACAGCTGGGAAAGCACCTTTGCAGAAAAGGACCTGCGGGTCTTGGTGGACACCAAGTGAAACATGAACCAGCATAGTGCCCTTTGCAGCCAGGGCAAATAATGGCTTCCTAGGATGCATTAGACAAAGTATTGAACCTTTTCATCTACTCAGCAGGTAAGGCCACACCTGGAGAACTGTGGCCAGTTCTGGGCTCCCCAGTGCAGAAGAAATATGGAGCTATTGGAGAGAGTTCAGTGAAGGGCACAAAAAAGATTAAGGTACTGGAACATCTTTCCTATGGGTAGAGGCCAGGACTACTGGGACTGAAGGCACAGGGGAATTTTATCAATGTGTATAAATACCTGAAGGGAGAGTAAATAGCAGGCTCTTTTCTGTGGTGATAAGAGACAGGACCAGAGGCAATGGGAACAAACACAGAATAATAGAATGGTAGGGGTTGGAAAGGACCTCTGGAGATCGAGTCCAAACCCCCTGCCAGCACAGGAAGACCTAGGACATGCCACGCAGGAACAGATCCAGGTGGGTCTTGAAAATCTCCAGAGAATGAGACTCCACAGACTCTCAGCAGCCTGTTCCAGTGCTCTGTCACCATCACAGTTTTTCCTCATGTTGAGGCGGAACTTGCTGTGTTTCACCTTGCTACCATTACCTCTTGTCCTATCCCAGGGCACCACTGAAAAGAGACTGGTCCCTTCTACTTCACACCCACCCTTCAGATATTTGTAAGCATTAATATGATCCTCTCTCAGTCTTCTCTTTTCCAGGCTAAACAGTCCCAGGGCTCTCAGCCTTTCCTCATCAGAGAGATGTTCCAGTCCCTTCATCATCTTTGTTTCTCTGTGTTGGACTCTCTCTAGTATTTCCCTGTCCCTCTTGAACTGGGGGGACCAGAACTGAACACAATACTGAAGTCAAGGTAGACAACATCCACTGCTCTCCCTGCATCTACCCCTTTAGTCACATGATCATAGAAGGCTATCAGATTAGTTCCTTCCAATCTCATCCACTCTACAGTTCTATGAATTTTAGGTATTGATGACAATCTCTCTGTAGGTGTGACTGAAGAAAATTGAGGATCAGAATACCAAAATGCTTCCATTTTGCTGATGCACAGAAAAAAAAATTACCTTATGTTTACTTCATTTAATGTAGATTTTGCAGAATGAAGTGCCTCAGGTTTTGGTCCTATAAAGACTGAGATTTAACAAGAGTATTTCATAGCAATATGGTCAGTTCCAACGAAGGGATACAGCAATTACCAAAAATAACACTGCAAGGATGATTGCCAAAAAGCACACAGAAACATACAAATACTGTTATATGTAATACTATACAACCAAAGAATTTGGGTTTTTATATATCCATAAACCAGGGATTTCTTATAGCACTAAAATACAGCAGGGCTAGAATACTAGGAGATGGATGAAGAAGATTGATCTAAACTCAAAGATCCTCCCAACTGTGGCCCAGGAACAGTATCTGAATTGCACCATTCAGTTTTGTGACTTCCCGCAGCAGCAAGACATGACAACGTGACATTTTTTAATAACACAGCAAGAGTGGGAAGCATAAAGCATTCAAATAAACTAATGGTGCAGGTCTTGAGGCAGCAGCATAACTAAAAACAAGAAGATGCTGTTTGAACGCATATTCAATGTACTCCAAACGCATTATTTCTTAAAGCAAATAGGATGACCCTGCCACTCCCCTGCAGTTTCATTGTGTTGTTTTGTTATTTGGTGTTTAAAATAATTGTGCAGTAATCGATTCCCAAATATTGTATCTATATCCTACAAATTATCTATGTGCAATACAAAGATATTTTATTTGATACAGTCTTAATTTGCTACAGTATTCAATAATCTGTCAAATAATCGGCATTAAGCCTTTCTTCTGCTTTTTGGTCTTTCTTAAGAGAAATCTAAAAGGCAGTCAAAGTGGAGTGCTGGCCAAATTGAGCTCTGTAGTTCTGCATTACATCACTGTCAGCAGCCCAGCCGGTGAGTTCACAGCTATCCTGGGTTTATTTGTGAGAAGATGCATTTGCATCTCTTAAATGAAAAGGTACTATGGCTCAGCTTTCCATATTAAGACATGCATAGTCCTGTGTGTTCCACTCAAGTGGCCTCAGGAGCAAGCAGTAGCTTTTATTTCCTAGGCATCATCTTAATTGTCTTACACTTCACCTTCGCTGGATTCAACTGCCTTAATGCTACTCCTGGTATTAACATTACAGTTGGTTTCAATCTGGCATCTTTAAGGTGAGCATTCTACCATGATACACCTCGAGCTGCAGTCCACTGATCTTCTAGACAGGGAAGCATCCTAACACTCTTTTCCAACCTGGACATTAATGGAATTCTATAATTTAAAAATGCAGTAAGAACTTGAAATAAACTTTAACCTTTCAACAGCCTCAAAAGATATGCCTATGCTATTAAATTAACCAGTGTCTGTGAATGTTCCTGGGCACTGGGATCAAGCATTCATATTGTAAAATTATTAGAATAGTTTCTGGCACACTTGCAACCTCAGTGTTTTCTTGCAAACTATTCACCTATATGGCTTGAGGAGGTAGCAAAAACTGGCAGCTTGCATGAAAACATATTGTTTTGGAAGCTAAGGAAGTTTATTTACATTGCTGTTCTTTGTTCTCTGTTTTTTAGCCTCAGTGTTACACAATCAGAGAATACTTTGGGTTGGGACAGACCTTTGAAGGATACCTAGTCCAATCCTCTGCAAAAAGGAGAAACATTTTCCACTAGATTAGGTTGCTCAGAGCCCCATCCAACCTGACCTTGAATGTTTCCAAGAATGGGGCTTCTACCACCTCTCTGGGCAACCTGTTTCAGTGTTTCACTAACCTCATTGTAACGATTCTGGTGTGTTTCATTTGTTACTACAGACATAGCCAAAGTGACCGAGATCTGTAAGGAATATTTCTCCTAATGATGTCTAATCAGGATTTCAAGTTAGGCAAAAGGAAGCTATGATGGAGAATGCATTATCCGTGTTATATAAACTTGCCCTAGTATTACTTATGAAGCCAAAGACACAATCAAAAGAAATTCTTAGCAATCCTGAACACAGAAGCAATCACCACTAGACACAGATGCAAGACCTCAAGGTTGAAAAACTAATCTTTGTTGTAAGTAACAACTTTGCGTATTGTTTAATATAAGAAATCCAGCAGACAATGGAAGACTGACTTTAAAAATACAAAGGAGAAAGAAGTGGCTTGTAAGATTCACACCATATGTCTTGCATGTCAGGCTGCTACGAGCACTTCACACTGTTCAGGAACTGTTTGCATTAATGATCTCCAGTTCTGACAGGTCTTTCTGGAAGCAGACACCCTCAAAATATGATGACTCAGTGTTGCCAAATCCTGCATTTGTCTTCTGTACAGACAAGTGCAGAGGTACCATTTAGTCTTAAGGTCAGTTCCCAGAATAACTCATTCCCACAGTGGAATGAGGTGTGGGGGGTTTTGTGTTCTATTTTTTTCATCCTGATTCATCAAAAATCTATTTTATAGATGGCAAGCCCTGTGTCTGTTAGTAATTTAAGGGAAAATTACTAAAAAGATCAATTCTCTCTCTGGGTTTTTTGCTGCTGTTTGTTTTGGCATCTTAAAAGAATGTTACTTGCTAAATTTTATTATTACTGATTTCCATCCCATTACTCAAGAGAGAAGTTACTTCATAACAAAATAGAAAAGCACAAAACCCTGCAACTGTTTAGTGTTTCAGAGTGAAAGACAGCATTATGGAAAATTAGAAAACATTTTTAGATGAGCAAAAGTCAGATTCAGCTCTCCTGAACATAAGTCAGAAAACTGCCATTGATAGCAGTCAGGTTTGGATCTGATCCAGAACTAGTTAAGAATACAATGGAGATGCATCATTGAAAATACAGGTATCATAGAATTTTGGATGAACTTCTGGTTTTGCACTAAGAAGAGTTCCAAAGCTATTTGCACATCTTAATTATTTGGGAATATTGCTTTCTGTAGAAAAGACATTACTTATAGTTTGTTGATTACAGCCATGTCCTTGACTTCAATAAGTACTTAATTAAGTACTAGACTAATGATGGAAAATTGCTGGTAAAAAAGATATTTTTCATAATCTATGTTGAAAACATTTCAATGCTAAACATTTTGAGAGACTAATATTTCCTGATGAAAATGGCTTTTAATACACACTTTCACCTCACTCTAAAAATTGTTAGGGTCTTCATGGTGGAATAAATATTGATTCCTTTCAGAAAAGTCTTTTTATCTCCTAGAGTAATGGACATACTACAATTAGAATTATGCAAAGCTCATTATTTCTGTTGCATAGTAAATATGGTGTTTCAACATCTATCTTTTCTACCCAGGCCGAGAAAGAAATTGAAAGCTCCATTTTGTGAAATATTTCAAAAAACTTCAATAGGTAACAAACAACAGTATTCTGAAGTTCCTTATTGAAAAACTTCAATCTGATTCACGTATACCCAAAATACTTCATGTTGAATTTGTTCATAAGTTAAGTTAATTTCCCTTGATACTATATTTTTTTTCCCAGAGGAAATACAAGTTTGAGAGTTTAATGCCCTTACCTTTTAAAATGTAACCAAGATCAAATGACAAGGACCACACATAAAAAGAGAGAAGAGAATTAAATAATCTTGTTTACATAAACTGCTTAGAATGCAATATTTCATTTCGATTGTCCTGATGTAAGCTTGTGTCAAAATGAAAAGCAGTATGTACATTGAAAATCTTTAGTAACAAATTTATTCCAATAGAAAATTTGCTCTCCAAAAAGCATTATTTTTTTTTAATAAATCCTATTATTATAGAATAATATTTTGCTAAATATACAATTTCTTAATTATATAATGTATTTTTTCAGAACGAGACTTCTAGAATGAGATGCTGGAAAGGCAGATTCTATTCCTGGACCTCCCATTGGCTTCTTGGATAAATTGGGTGAGCCATTTTTCTATTTCTGACTCAGTTTCCTTACCATAATGAATACTTAGTATAAGAATTACATATAATTTTAAAAGCTAAATAATTGTGTTAAAATTGATGTAGTTTTATCTAGTTAGGTCCATGTGATATATAGAAATCGTTTTGCGCTATGGTCTTTATTAATTTTTGATGTTATAAATAATAGATTGTTGCTCATGAGAACATGAAAAAAAACCACCCAACAAAACATTTACTTCAAGCAGTTTTCTTTAACATATGAAAAAAATTCTTCCAACTAACAGAAACGATTGTTTAAAACAGCAACAAAAAAGAAATACTAGCATAAGTGACTGCTACCACCCTTCAAATTCTATAGTCAAAGTATCATCCTCCCTGTCAATCTAAAAGTAACATCTCCAACTGCAGACTACTGCTTTGGAGTCAGGCTACACATTGTTCAGGTTCACTGCCTACCAAAATAGCCAATCTTCTGTGGGAAACACTATCAACAGCCTGTTGATTATGTTCAGGAAACACATGAATGCATCACGCTAACAGTTTATAGAAAAAAATTTCTTTTTGTATGCCCCTGGGGATATGTGTGTAGAGTAGTAATTTCACAGCAACAGGTTTATTTCCAAACCACACCATACCTATAATGTCAGGCAAATTAGTCCACTAAGCTTTCCGAAATCCTTTTTTTTTAATGGTATTTCCCTCCTCAATAATAACTTAGTTTAAAATATTTATCAAGACATGGAAAAACCCCCCAACATTTTCTGTGTAAAAAAAAGAATGGGAAAATTATATAAAATGTGAACTTTAAAAATATGCTGCTCTGTTCCATGATTACCACTCTGTTCTCCTTCATGCTAGCGATATCTCAATTGCAATGTCACAGTTTTTCCTGCAACACCATTTTCAGCTGCATAGCTCCACAGAATCAACTATTACACACAAAACAAAAATAATACAACTGCAAAAAGACCCCAAAACAACCAAACAGCTAACAACAACAAAAAAGCCCCAAAACAAACACAAACAAAAACACTTAGATACATATTACTTGAATTAACATATCTTAAATGAACCAGATATGGAAAAAGCTAAATGAAAGAACAATGTTTCCAATCTACACAGGCACATACCATAGTCAGGGAAAGATTCCTAACTAAAGCCTGCTCCAGAAGTTACAAAAATTCATTTGAAGCAAGATAAGGAGAGTCTAGAGCTAATGCAGAGTCCTGAGGACTCTGGTAATGCTGAGTGCTACCTGCTACAGACTGCTCAAAACATTTCTGCTCTGAAAAGAAAGGTAAAAATAAAATTTAGAAACTAAACAAGAAACATACAGTGTTGATTTCTTCTCATGTATATTTCTTTTATTTCTGTTCTTGGCAAAAATGTGTCTTGAAATAAATGTGAACACTGAATCTTACTCATAGTTTGCACATTCACTACTCTAGATAGGAGAATGACACGTCTGTTCTATCCCAGAGACTTACAAACCTATGGTTCAGGAAAAGACTGAATTACATGCTTACATTTTCTCTTGGGCTGGATACAATGAGCCAAAAAGCATTTTTGAATTAAATATTTGTCAATCAAAATCAAATATTTGGCTTCAAAAAAAACCAAAAAACAAACCAGATAAAATAATACCTTGAAAGTAATCTTTCAAATAAAAGTAGACCTAAAAGCATCATAAACCAGTAGTAAGAACTGATTTTAGGCAACAAACCAGAGTTCTCGTAGTGATCAAAATTTCCCTTAAAGGGCAGAACTGTGTTTCAGAATTTAGTGCTCCTAAAAGCTTTGAAAATTTGAAAAAGAAAAACAAACAAACCAACAAGTAACAAACTATAAACAGTGAAGCCTTAAAAATATCCATGTAATAAAATCTTCCCTTTTGAGACTCAACTACAACGATGAGTGTCACACTGAAAACAAAACTTATTTAATAAAAGGAAATGGATTCTTTCATTTTACCACAGGTATCAGTCAGCCTGACTATTCATATTATGAAAATTATGGGATCATGTTAATCTCCTCAATGAAGTCTTATTTTTAGTCTTGTAAATTCATAAAAGTTTCAAAGTAACTGTTCAAAACTTTACCCAAAATGCCCTGAAACAAACCCATAACAGCATGAGGAAAGCATTACAAGGATGTTGGTATGGAGAGATGAAAGTATTAGTGCTATGATCAATTGGATTTGACAAAACACAAGATGTAGGATTATCTTTGATAGTTCAGAGGATCTTAAAAGGATTCAATAGAAAGACATATTAGGCTAACAGAGCTATGGAAAAGCAGAGGATAAAAGCAAACCCCTATATAAATACTATAGCTCCTTTTGCTTTTTATAGGTTTTTATTCTAAAAGTATTTTCAAAGTCTAGAGCATCAAGTACTGTATTCAAGCATCAACGAGAAGAAAATATGCAAGTCTGAGGACTGAGTAGTAAGGATACCAGCCCTTGAGCATTCTCAGCTTTAAATACTAAATTAAAGGTGCACAGCCCTAAAAAGGATACAATCCTGGATATCTGCTGTGAACAAAATTCAGATGAAAACTACCTTTTTTCAAAAAGTAAAAGTTTTTCAAGAAAGGAAAAAATAGGTAGTCCAAGTAATGAACTGGGATATTCAAGGACGATTTTTGACAGACAATGTATTCAGGTGTGGGTTTTTTGGAGATTCATGTCTGATAACAGAAGAAATGAGTCCATATATCCTGTGCAAATATCTGTTTCCCTCCCTGGCCTTGCAGCATGTTCACTGACTCTTATTATCACTTTCTAGCTTTAAAAAACCCTCTTCGTGCCCATGGGGGAGCTCACTCATGGAAGATGATCAAAAGTCTAGTTGTGGAATATGGAGTGTGGATATCTAACAAAAGTGAATTCATTAGACACAAAGTTTATGGAATTCAGTATGTTATATTGTGTACCTGGATAAGAGGAGAATACAACTGCATTCAATGCACACCAGAGATTGGAGAGATGGATCCATCCATGATAAGAAAACAATAAAATTCAGGATTTGTAGAAATTCAAACAGATATAAACTCCACTGATGTTACACTCTTTGCTTTCCCCCATCTCACAGACTGTATCAGAGTAATGTTAACAGAACCCCAGCTAAGAGAATACTCTGAAGCCAAACAAAGATCACATTGATCACGCAATACAAAACGTATGCTAACCCTCACAGTGCAAGCAGGCCAAGTAAAGCTACATTAGCTCTCCAGGAAACCCATTCAAGCCTGTACGTGCTTTAGATTTAACCTGTGCCTGCACATCATCAGTCTTGGCATTCCTCTAGGAGGTCACATGAAAAAACAGTTAACTGAAAGATACAAAGAAGTATTATTATAAAACATGATATTTAATGTATTTTTTAATGCTCTATTCTGCTTTCATAGTTTGTTATTTGTGTCAACTTTAACACCTTATCATTAAGCTTCAGGTAGACAAACAGTTCTGAAAAACTCAGTTAATGTAAGGGAGTCCAAGAGAGGACAATTTTCAGTTTACACATCTCTTGGGTTTTGTAGATAATGTGCTCTATTGAGCATATATTTGGTAATTAAAGGAAGTTTCCTCATAACATTAAAATCTCCTTGAACTCAGAGGTGTAGGTTCAAATGAGAACAAAGGGTTTATTCGCTGGGATCCACAATTGAAGTGCTAAGGCCTGAACAATAGTCCCTGAACCAGAGCTGACCTCCAGATGAACCTCACAACCAACCTCTATGCTGCACATGCAATGTAATATTTATCTATTTTGCTGTTCTAACATGAACATATATAGTGATTCCAATTTATAAAGATTTGTTGTAACACATATTGTGTAATAGTAACCCACCGTGAATCTTTTCTTTATTTAGGGGCACGTTGTAAGGCTGTGAAACTACACATCTAGCCTTGCTGAGAAATACATGGTTAAAGCCCAGATAGAGAAACTCCCTTGGTTTCTCCTTCAGCCCTGGCCAGGCTTTGGGTGGAATCCAATAGGAGGATGAAACCAGATGTTTCCACCCTTTAAATTATGTGAGCTTGTTTATTCACCTATATAAAAGCTGGACCCTCTTCCAGAGACTCTGGAGACCTTACCTACAAGTGGATGCACTGCATAGGACTTCCCAGGTGCTGGAAAAGGCTCTCCAAATCCTCGCTGCAACCGCGGCTCCCCAGTGACTATGGATCTGGATGATGGTGAAGTATTAAGGGCAATTGGTGATGTATCTTTCTAAATCACTATAGCTGATCTTATGTAGCAATGATTAGGTGCATTACCTTGTTTTGCTTTATTCTTGCTGTATCATTTCACTTTTTTATTTTTTTTTTATTTTTTATTATTTAATGCAAGTAAAGATAAACTCACTTCTTTAATGTGGTGTCTGTGCCCTTTGTGCTGACCCCATCCATTGACAAAACAACAATCCAATCCAGTGTCTTAGAAAATGTGTCATTGTATTCTTCTCTGTGCAATTAATTGTGAAAGAGGAAGAGTGGAGGGCAGGCATTTCCTGCTAGTCCAAACATACGGAGCACTTCACTCTGGAATGTCCAGAAAATACTATCCAGGAGAGAGCTAAGTGGATTGGACTCCTTGAGTTCTAAGTAGCCCACAAAGTGACCCACTGAGTTTCTGCATATAACTAACTTAGACATGGATCAGATTTTCAGCTGAATTCAGGCAAAATGAAAGTATTATCTACTTTGCTTTCAGACTGACTTGTGCTGTCCAGCACTAACAGTATGATCATAATCTAGGCAAATTTTTTCTACAGACAGAGAAGATGGAGCTCAAGGCATCCATCTTTGGGTTATTACATTAAAAGTAGTGTTATTTGAAAAAGAACACACTATATATAGGGAACCTAACAAATAGATATGAATTTAGCAACAGTAACACTTCAAATTAATACACTTTAAACTGTGCCTGTGTTCTCTCTTTATCTAGGTGAACATTTTTATTATGTTTTTAATTTTAAGCATGAGAACTGACCTCAAGAAAAAAGTATCCTAGCTTATGTTTCTCACATTTTGATACATAGTAATAAAAACCTGAACCAAACGAAAATCCAAACAGAGTAAAACTATGCATTACACAGCTAACAATACCCATAGGATTGAAATAGATTGCTCAGCCTTCTGTTCTATTTTTGGGAAAAAAACTACAAAAAATCCTGCAGCCAAGACTGCTATGAATAGCTATCTCTGTCAACCCAACCGAGGCATCTCCTTACAGAGGAGGTTCTGGTGCTATTCCAGCTAATTAGCAGCATTGTTGCTTTCTCAATACATTTTGCAGCATGTTTTATGAATGACTTTACTACTAGGTAAGACTATTTCACGTGGATTGCTTAAGGAACTGTTTAGTGATCCAAAAGTGTCTCTCTGCTTTGGATTCCATTTTTCCCAGAGGAAGCTCTGGAGGCTGACACTGCAGGAACCTTGGTGCCAGAAGCCCAGAGGCAGGAGTTTGGTTCCCAGTGTATAATGCCTTTACTGAGCTCAGCCCTAAGAGCTCATGTAGCAGTAGAGCGGGCATCTAGCATGAGGTCAGGAGGGTAGGGAATTTGCTCTTCTCTTTCTTTCCCCTACAGGTCTGCCTGGACTTCTGTCCTTTGCCTCAGTTCACAGAAAAACCTACCAAAAAGACTCAAATAGGTCACCAAAAAGAAAACAAAGACCTCTGATCTCCTTTGACTATGATCAGAGACTGAAACCATATTTCAGAAACCCTGAGTTTTAACCTGGGTCTCACCTCATCTTGGACTATTTCATGGGCTGCCTCTTTTCTTTCTCCCTCTCAGGTTTTGGGCGAAGACTGTGACCCACCAGTACTTCTCCCATCTCATCTCCATATCACAGTTTGCACAGTTGGATTTGCAGTCAGACAGCAAGATCAAGGCAAAAACCTCTTTATTTCCTTCCCTTAGGTTTTCAGGGAGCCTCCATTACCCAAACTGCTCAACGAAATAAAATTACAGTCTGTTGGCAGACTTGACAGAAGCTCTGCCTTCCTAGTCTTCTGTTATTATCCCCGGCCACCTGCGGAGATGCATTCACAGAGGGTAGCTCATCACATAATTGTGCTTGGAATCACCAAGGCAGTTGCCCCACTCTTCCACCACTGGTGACCCTCAAAAGCCTGTCATGGGCAAAATGGACCTTGTCATGCCTGTGGTACTAACAAAGCACTGCTAATCCAACTGATGTGCTCACAGTTCTACAGGCTGCATTCTCAAATACAAAACCCCCTCAATAACTATGCAGCTGAAGCTGTAAAAACCACATCCTTCCCACCACCTCCTGTTCTCCACCCTTCCAAGGCTCCTGTGGAGCTGAACATGGGCTGTGTCCGGCTTCCTCCTGAGGACCTCTGTCTGTGTGTGTGTGTGTTCACAGAGAGGCAGGTGGAGGTGGCAGAGAGACTTAAAGCAAATTGCCATGCCCAGCCCTTCAGCAGCAAGCATGCCATGTTCATGAAGGGGATTTTTTCCTCCTCAGTCTTCGGCCCACTTACATTTATTTCCATAGAGTCCCTCAGCACATCATGGATGACAGTGCACAGCCCCCGCTCTCCCCAGGGAAGGGGAGTGTCAGTCACCCCCAGGCAGTGGGTTGGCCAGCACCACGCAGGCCACCACCAAGACCCTGGGCTTCAGAATCTCTCTATGTTGACTAGCTGGCAGTAAGGTGAAGAGAAGGGAAAGAGAGGATGATGATGGTAATTGTAGGGTTGGAATACAAAGAATGAATAAAATAAATAAATAAATAAAAACCAACATAACTTTGCTAAAGGCCAGCAGGTGCATTTTTCTTATTGTAATGCAACTGTCATTCTTTGGCTATATTAATACACTGAAAAGTTGTTAATTTATTACTAAATACACTGGAATTGATAATTGCTATATTGTGTTACAGTTCCAGCACTTTCCATCTCAGAATGTTTTTAATGACAACAAACCATTGCAGCATTTTGCATATGGAAATGATGTGAAGAGACAGTCCCATCATGTGAAAGGTGGCCAATGTTCTCCAGTCCTTATTTTTCTAACTTTCCCACTCAGGTGTTTTGGAGAAGATGGGAAGAAATGGATTACTTTGTTCTTTGTTGGACCAACAGAGGTCTAAGGTATTCATTTGCTTCTCAGCATTGTGAAAATCTAGTACGTTACATCTAGAAAAAAATTACTGGACAAAATACAGGAATGCTTTCTCATAAAGTCTGCCTGATGATCAGTGTACCTAGAGAAAAGACAGAGCAAGAGACTGACTAAACCCCAGGTCAACACTGAGTCAGAGGAATCTTAACCTTCTACCATTCATTTGTATTTTATATCCTTTTATCCTCTTCAAGGAGGAGGACGAAAATTAAAATAGGAACAGGGTCCTACATAAGAAGCTAAAGATAAGGTAATAGATAGATATCTGTGCATGTCATGGAATCTTTCTCTATCCCAAGTTGTTTGTCTTTTTTGAGGTTAAATGATTTTCCCCTGACTCTTAGAAAGTTGTAGACTGTTGCCTAAATCCATCTCTTAATCAGCTTTTAATCACTTGCTGCTTCTGATCCATGTTAATTTCTGTCACAATGAACTTTAAAAAAGCTCTCTTTTTCTATTTCCTCAGTTTCAATTTATTTTGACAATATGCAAGCCAACAATAATCCTGTTCCTCCTTTTCCTAGGTTAAAAAGTATAAAACACTTTAATTATTTGAGAAGGTGCTTAAATGCTGAATGGAGGAAACTACTTTCAAATCAGAAATACAATTATCCCTTTTCCATAGTCAAGGAACATTAAGAGATGCAATGCCATTAGTCTAGTTTTAATAGAAAACAGTACTGTGAAGACCTGTGTGTTGAGTTAAGACTTAGTGTGATCAGAAACAAACTATATATGGAAATAATCCCTGAAAAAATGGGTTAGAAAGTTAATAAAATAAAAAGTCACTGATTACTACAATCTGCTGTAGGGCTTTGTATGGCCTCAGTAACTGGCACATAGAGAATACAACATATTAGAGCATGATGTCTGATGACTGACTATATCAGACGGTGCCGATCCTGGTTAAGTGGCTCCTATTCCACTGCTCAGTACTATTGTTTCAGTTCTGATGGTTGTATTTTTTTACCTGATCACTTTCTATCTCTCTTCATGAGATGATTTAAGATAAGGACAAAAAAAATCACCAAAACCCACAAGTATCCTCTGTGCTGAGTGCAATATGAATGTGTGCAAATAAAACAAATTTGTTTTAGCTAACAGGGTAAAGTCTATTCAAAACTACCATAAAAACAAGCCTTTTACAGTCAATCAATTTTCTGACCATAACTGTCCCATAGGATTGAAAGTGAGTTTCAAAGGCTTTTTGTTTCTTCCTTTTGGCTTTTGGTTAATCAATAAAGATATATTACTAAGAAGAAAATGCGTCTTTGAGAGGTTTGCACATGGCTTCTGACTTAAATGGAAAAATGCCATTTTTTAAATGGCATCAACGTGCAAATGTATGTTTATAAATTAATATATTTAATATAGTTTTCACAGAATGCCTAATCTATGTTTCAAGATTAAATAAAATTCACCATTTCAAAATTTTGTACATGCTGCTGACTATCATACATTATTTTCTGTACTTTTTAAATAGGAATATAGCCTGAGGAACTAATAGTCCTCTAAGCCTTTCAAATAAGGCTGTTCATGTGGATGACTTGCTTTGAAGGGAAATTTTTTCTGCACACTGATGTGTGCAGGTTAGTGTTAGATGGTGCAAGGACAGAAAAAAGCTAAGTTGCAGAGCACAACAACGTGATATGTAAGTGGAATTTATTTCACCAGGGAAATGGGTAGCTGCAATTATTCACATGTCAGCCTTGCAAGATAAATTACATTATTTGTACACTTCAAACAAGATTTATCTCTTTACTACAATATTTTAAAAGCCTAGTTTAATTGCTCGTTTTTTAATTCTTCGTGTTTGATTCCAGATCCATACAACAACCAGATGGATATAAAATGTAATTCATTCTATAGCCTGTCAGGCTCCTTCAACCAGAAATATAAAATTTCAAGTACTTATGAACCATGATTTTTTTTGTAATAATATGTAAACATCCGATTATCTACTCTGGCAACTGACAGAAAATGCTTCACTTTAAACTGTAACACAAAACTGATGCTAAAATGGGCTTTCTTAGAAATCTGGTACGAAACAGACTTTGAATGATGTAGTTAAATAAGCTTCTTCAATTTTTTTTTCATGATACTTTGTATTTTTGTTCAAATATATTATATTTGATTCATATCTTCGTTCCAAAAAGGCTCGATTGTAATTATTTCTATTAAATTAACCACCAGAATCTTTATCGATGCTAATTTTATACTACTCTTTGTATGCAAGTGTGATTTTTGCTTTCTCCACTGTCTGAAAGTTGTACCCTAATAAGGTCTACATTTCTCAGAAACATGGTTCTCTAGAGAATTCTTCTCCAGAGACTTTTAAAACCCATCTGGATGCATTCCTGTGTGACACGCCCTAGGTGATCCTGCTATGGCAGTGGGGTTGGACTCAATGATATCTAAAAGTCCTTTCCAATCCCTACCATTCTATGATTCTATGGTTGAATTTAGGAATAATCCATGCATTCACACACACGAACAAACTATATTGCCAGTGGGACCTCAGTCCTTCCTGGTTTCCTTAAAATCCTACTGTCTCTTTCACATGATTTTCACTGGAGATTGTTCTCAAGACTTTCAGCACAGGCATCCACACCCCATCAATTAAAGGAAAACTAATTTACCAGTGAGTGATTAGGTTACATAGTTATTAGCTCCATATTTATATATAGCACCAAATTATCATATGCTTTTTTGGCTGTTCCTAAGAAATTTAAAGAATCAATAAAAGGGCTGAACTACTTCCTGTCTTATCCTATAGATCAACCCACATCCATAAAACTTCATGCTAAAAAAAAATCCTCCAAGTCTCAAAATCTCTCAGCAACTTAAATAGCTACCCCAAACTAGGAATACTGGTCAGATAGTCTAAGTGGACACTATAGACAATATTTTTCTTACATCTTTTTTCTTTGCTATTTCTTGCAAACAGACTCATCTCCTTGCTTTTTTAGTCTTAAAATCAGTATATCACGGGAAGCAATTCAGTAAAATGGAAATTCACAAAGAAAAGCAACAACAGTGAGATGTAAAAGCACTCAGAGGAATTCACACCATCCAGAGTCTTCTCTCAAAGCACCTTAACTGAGATTAGAAAGTAGATTCATATTCTTCACATGCTTTAAGTTTTCTCTGGAATATCTCTCAACATAGTTTATCTGTGAACAACCAAGATGGTGCCCTAACTCATCAGACAATGATCTAGCCAAGTTGTGTCATACAGCAAATAAACAAAAGGTAGATCATCCTGGTCTCTTAAGTAAATATGATCTGCCATGGATTGCCACCCATTGACTGAAGAACTAAGATGTAGTTCTTTCTCATAACAAGGTAAATGTTTGTATTTGTCCTTGCTTGACTCTGCCAGTTTCCCTTGCAAGATGAAGTTTTACCAGAATTCAGTCTGTATATTTACAGAAAACTTTGGAGACTGAACAGATGAGAAAGGAAAGGTGTATCTTATTTCCAAATGCTTTCTGTAAAATGTATTTAATATCTGCTAATATTAATGTTTTAAATTACATTTAAAGAAGATGATTCATTTTAAAGCACCTGAAATCTTTGTAAAAACTCTTCCTGAGGTATCAAGAATAGGAAATATTTGCTGAAATGAACCCAAAAGCCTTTTATATGACTTTCTGGAAAAAGAAAAAGAAGAAAAAAAGAATGAAACAGAGGGATTTTCACCACAGACAAAGTGAGAATACTCACCTAGTATGTGGCAAATGTCAGCTTCAGATCCCTCAATCTATTGGTCTTTCACATCCTAAGTGAGAGCTCCCTTACAGCCACTCTGGAATATTTTAGGGTCAGTATCTCTCAGTTGCCCTCACTGAAGCTGTTCAGATCATCCTATTCATATAGTGAACCATTCTGAAGTCATTTAAAATTTGATGAATCATTATAAAAATAGCTCTTTTTAAAAGCAAATCATTATATTTAATAACAGTTGAAAAGATAATCTGATCTTGCACCATTATGCTTAATAAAAATGAAAAGAGAATCTGATCTTGCATCTCCCACAGAGTAGGGATGTGAAGCTGTGCCCTTTTTGATGAAAACACTACAACCTGGAATTCAGAAAAATTCTCAGAATAGGTATGCTGGCATGTAAGGGATTTTGCTTTCATGAAAAGCACATTTTCGAAGAAGAAAAAACATGCAAAACTTACAAATGTATAGTTAAAAAAAAAAGAGGGAGAGGGAGGGAGAGAGAGACTGTTTAACTCATTCAATGAATATTTATAAACCCTGTTCATTGTTTCAGCACATAAAATTAGGAACCCATGCTTCAGAAAAAGAGTCACAGTGTTTGTTATTGTTTTAAAAACTGGCAGTCCTTCAGATTACACAACTGAATGTGATGGATAAACATAGGTGTAGTATTTAAATGTAATATGTCTATAAAATCTGTTCATTCTGAACTAATGTGTGTCTACCCATCTCCTCCTTCATGATTTCCAGAGAAGACACTTTAAAGATAATTTATCATAGGGAAAGAAAAAAATTACTATAAATGTCTTCAAAGAATAAAGTCCACTTGAGCAAGCATTAAACTAGATAAAAAGCAGAGACTTGTCTTCTACACTGAAAAAAACTTTAATTTTTACAGGCTTCTGATATCATTTAACATATTATTATCTGTGATGAACTTTTTGGGGTGGTTTCTGAAACATCAGAGTCGAAAAGAACATGAATTAAGTAAAGGCATCTGAGAAGTATCACCACAATAAATGTTTCTAATTAGCATTGTTTTGAAATGAAAGAAGTGATTGCAATCCAATCTTATTTTACCAGTGCAATGTTGACTTTTAGAGGAGGGGCGTCGGAGGAGCCCCGGGGCGAGTACGGCAGGTTCCTTGCCAGGGGTCTGGGACCGTCCCGGCCGGGCGGGCACCGCGGTCGTTTTTCTGGGGAGGGAACAGCGCAAAAATAACTGTAAGAGTGATCGCGTCTGAGTTGGGAGAGGTTTTGCGGCATGCGCCTATCCAAGGAAAAATCCGCAAACCTTTTCCCCCTTCCAAACGTCAGGGGGGTGAAGGATTAAAACCCCCCGGGAGAGGCAGAAAGCGGCGCCGAGCCGGGACCCCGCAGCCTGCCCGACGTGCAGCCGCTTCTGCCCCTTGAAGCCAGGCTGAGCCCCCTCGACCCCAAAAAAAGCCGCCAGCCCCGTTCAGCGCTGACGGTGGAGGCACGGCGGTGGGCAGTGCGGCGTGGCTGGGGCAGCTGTCTCAAAGTCAGTCATTTGTAATATGCTTGCCGGAACAGCAGAAGTCGAATCGATAGAGACAGCCTCCAGCTGTGCCTAAACCTGCGATTTCAATTAAAATACTGAGCTCCTATTGCCCGGGTCTTAGCTGAGATCCCAAAGCACTGGTGCACAAGGCGGGCGGTACTCCGGCTCCTCGTCGGCCGGGATGCAAGGGCACGGCACAGCCCGGGCAGGGAGTCGGTACTCGGCCTCGGTCTCCGCGAGGGATGCTGCTCGGGGTCCCCGCATTTACTTCCTTTTATTTTTAACAAAACTGGAGAGTTAAGTCAGAAGTTAACAGAAGTGTATAAACTGACACTAAAC